>CAXARX010000768.1:0-13011 GCA_963971425.1 Bryoerythrophyllum caledonicum | reverse complement strand
GCATTCTCTGGGTTCAGCTCCCAACTAGGTGGCATATAGGCGGTGAGGCCAAACACTTCATACAAGCGCTTATGAAATGGTGCTCTACACTTTGCGCAAAACCTACGTGTCAAGATACCACCTAGCAGACACATCGGATGGTATAAACACCGACACGTGCCAAGAGCATATGCACCATCTCGCCCGAAAGGATTTAAACAAACCGGGCAAGCATCTTCATTTTGTGTGAAGCTTGCTGGTGTTGGCCATAATTTGCGTGGTGCCACGTTTCCGCTTGGTTGAAGGGCATGAGAAGACATAGCCTCTGCGTGGTCCCACTCCAACTTTGCCCAGTCAATAGTTTTAGCATCTGGCAGCAGAGGCAATTCAGTTGAAAACATCTCGTCGATGTGAGCCCAAGATGTGAGTCCAAAGTCACGGCGCGTATTATTCGTCAAATATTCGTTGTCAATCTTCTGGACCTCTATAGCCATTTGCCTCGCACGGTCAACATTCAAGATGCATGCCACCTTCCATTGATAGTACTGCTTGCTCATTGATCTAATCCTTTTTCGAAGGATGTCGTTTGCAGTGCGAAGCTGAACAAGTTCCGTGCTTGGATTAGCTGGAGAAAACGACAGAGAATCGTCGGTGCCGATGGAATCTATGAATGGCTGCGCTGCTACAGTCGGCGGCGGTAGAAAAACCAACGGACGACTAGCGAAGCGGTGACGCGGTGGTCTTATCGGGGTCTCTAGCAAGCAGTCCGTAATGTTGCCAATAACATTGGCGATCATTGTCTCGTCCACAACTCGAGCAACTTCGCCAATATTAGCCTGGCTGGCAACACGTTCTCGACGCAACTCTTCTATATCGGCTGCTTGCTTGGTGATAATATCACCCTTTTCACTGGATTGCAGCTTGAGGTTTTCAATCTCTTCTTGAAGACGTTGAATCATCTCATCCTTCAAGCTGATAGTGTCCAATAACTCCTGGTGAGCATCGACGGTCGTACTTCCGGACCCTGATGCTACATGCCTGGTGTTGGAAGTGGTGACTACAACATCCATCATTGGCATTTCATCCATAACATGGATGGGTTCTTCATCTCCAACACCCTCAAGCCTCGCGGCGGGTTCATCATCGCCAACAAGATTTACGATTGGTAAATCTACTTGGCCAGCTCCTTGAACGAGTAGACGTCCTGCTTGATGGAGCTTCACTCGTTGGCGCTTTTTTCGTGACGCACACGCCACCCGAGAAGTCGATGAACGCCGACTTACACGTCCATCTGAGTCTGAATCCGGTGATGAATCTGACTCTACTGGAGCTACTTCTTCTGGGCCATCCGTTTTCTGTGGCCCTAGTGCCGCAAAATGAAACATAGGATGTTGCTCTTTAGGCACATCGGTATGCATCCACACCCTTGGCATTTTGGGAGTTTTCCGCACAGTCCTCTAATCCACTCGCTTATTGAGAACGACCTCCGCATATACCATGCGAGCGAGATAGAGGGGACAATCATTGCGGGGCATGAATTCGAGCTCGTATAAGTATTGGTGAACTTGGAGGGCACGAGCTCGAAACGCCTCATTGATGCAATACTTCAAATTCGCCTTGTTTGCGCGACGATTTATTAAATGACGATGTGGAGGAAACATCTTCGACAGATGGCACCACTCAATGTAATCCTCGCAAGTGACAGACGACCATGGCGATGGCTCATCTTGCCAACCCACGAATGCAATCTTCACTGGATTGTTGAACACGTGCATCCGCTTCTTCTGGAGCTTCCCGTGCCTCGCCCTATCTCTGTCTTTCTCCCTCTTCCTCTGCGCGGTGGACATTGGTGGCTCTTGTTGGGCATCCGGCTCACTCTCACTCTCCATAGCCAAACACTGTAAAAAATCTACCAAAATGTTCGTTAACTACGCTAAGCTCTATCTAAAAAAAAACTAACGAAAATTACCACCTTGGATTTCAAAATAATCCAAGGTAGCGATGCTAATTAATTCGAACAGTGATCGGCGGTGATGCAATACGTCGTATGGATGTGTGCAAATCTGGAGCCCCAATCGAAGATCACGCAATCAGCCACCTTAAAAAGATAGTTGAAGGCCACGATTTCCAATTGGAGTTTGTGAGATGGGCTGGGCGCGCGCGACCATTTATACTAGTGGGCCGGGCGCGCACGCGGCATGGGGAACGCGCGCATGCCGTATGGGGACCGGGCGCGTACGCTGGGGTCTCGCGCGTACGATTCGGGGTCTTGTGAGCCGCAAAACCGGCCCACGAGGTTGAATGGACCGCGCATCGCGTCCATAAGGGTTAACTAGTAGTGAAAATGGGTTATCCCATTGGTTAGTTCTTGGTTTTCGATTGGATTGACCAATTAAGCCTTCCGTGCACTAAATCATCAGTGGGAGCCACATTGTGGTAACCGGAAGTTTTAGGAAGATAACCAAAAAATAAAGAAAAAAAATTAAAAGAATAGAAGAAAACAAAAAGAAAAAAAAATAAGAAAAGATGGAGAAAACCAAAACAATAGGAAGGAGGGAAAAATGGTGAGAAGGAGAAAAGAAGGAAGAAGGAAAAAATCAAAGAGCCTCAAAGAAAAGGGAAGAGGAAAAAATAGTTTAAGGGACCCAAAGGCTTGGGGAAAAAACCCTCACCATCATTTGGCAAATTAGCCATAACCCAAAACAAGGGGAATTCAATCTAGGCTAATTAGGTAGTATTTGCATCGTTGAAATTAGTTTAGAGGCTCACTTATTGAGATCATGCACACACATGTGGCATGGAGTCAAAGGTTAGATTTAGATATTCCTTGGTTAGTGGGACACCCACTTGTGTTAAATGCAAGGGTGGCTAGTGATTTTTTAGTTTTTTAGTTACTATTGTTTAGTGTGACCATTAATGTGCCCACCCAAAATTGGCGGCTGTGAACGACGAAGGGAACGACCTTGGGAACAAGAAGGGAGCAAGGGCTTTGGGGTTACCCCCCTTGGAGGCGCTCATTCGAAGTGTGGGAGATAGGAGTTAGAGAGGCGTGTGTGTGGAGAGAGAGAGAGAGGTAGGGTCCAGATTTCCCCCTCTTGTGGGCTGGAATTTAACTCAATCGTTACGAAAATTAGCGAGTAGATAGATCAGAGCGTGGGCTTCCCAACAAGCTCAAGAGCGCGCGGTTTGGAGCTGTGACGACGAAGATACGAGCTGCGGAGTGAGGACGACCAGCTGGAGGATCAGCGGCGGATCTCACTTGTCCTCAGATTTCCCCTTGTCAGTCGCACAGTTCTTGTCCGATGAAGCTTAGATTTTAGGCGTAGATAGATCAGCGCGTTGGCTTCCCAACAAGCTCAAGAGCACGCGGTTTGGAGCTGTGACGACGAAGATACGAGCTATGGAGTGAAGGCGACCAGCTGGAGGATCAGCGGCGCACCACACACGGCCTCGGTTTTCCCTCGTCAGTCACGGAGTTCCGGTCCAATCGAGTTGGTCTTTTCGGTGTAGATAGATCGAAGCGTTGGCTTTCCAACAAGCCCAAGAGCGTGCGGTTTGGAGCTGCAAAGACGAAGATACGAGCCGCGGAGCAAGGGCAACCAGCGGATCTCAAACGGCCTCGGTTTTTTCCTTGTCAGTCACGGAGTTTTGCTCCAATCGAGTTGAGCTTTAAGGTGTAGATAGATTAGAGCGTTGGCTTTCCAACAAGATCAAGAACGTGCGATTTGGGACTGCGACGACGAAGATACAAGCCGTGGAGCGAGGGCGACCAGCTGGAAGATCGGCGGCGGATCCCATAGGTCCTCGGTCTTTCCCTCGTCAGTCACGGAGTATTGCTCCAATCAAGTTGATTTTTCGGGTGGAGAGAGACCAGAGCGTTGGCTTTCCAACAAGCCCAAGAGCGTGCGGTTTGGAGCTGCGAAGACGAAGATACGAGCCGCGGAGCAAGGACGACCAGCTGGAGCAACCGGCGGCGGATCCCACGCGGCCTCAGTTTTTCCCTCGTCAGTCACGGAGTTCTAGTTGTATTAAGCTAAGATTTTAGGAATAGATAGATTAGGAAGTTGGCTTTCCAACAAGATCAAGAACGTGCGGATCGGAGTTGTGACGACGAAGATATCGGCTGCAGAGTGAAGAGCACCAAGAAGAGGAAGACGACCACAATCACAAGAACGAACACAAACACGGCAGAGGGTGAATTGAGCGGGATCAGGGAGCCTTCTTCCTTTCCCAATTGATTCATTATTCTCTTGATTGCATGTGGAGAAGGAACCCTAAATTGTCTAGTTAAAAACACTACGCGGAAGCGCTGCCAAATTTTCACTAGGATTAGGGTTTTGTTATAAATTCAACCAATTGGTGGTTTAATTGTCATTAGTAAGGTTGAAATGGGATTACTTGTGTGAATGCATGTGAATGTGTAGTGCATGATATTAAATGAATGCATATGTTAAGTGAACACTGCTGGTCGTTGGCTGTGGGTCTAGGATTGAATCAAATGGTTAATTGAAGGCTGCCATCGTGTTAAGCAAGAAAAACTAATAAGAATACAAAAAAAAAACATAGAAAACGGAGCCATAAGGCAAAAGATAAAGAGGTTCAAAGTCCGGCAATAAGTCAAAGATATAATTCATCCCTAATGCACTCATGATAGATAAAACATTGCGTTAAACACATCATGAACCGCTGCGATCTAAATGGGAGGTATGCATGTATGTCTTGATTGTTGATTGAACAAGGGGCTGAATCCCTCAAAGTAGGATCTTGTGTTCAAGATAAGCTTCCCACTAGGGGGGGTTTATTTGGCTCACATTTTGGTGCGTCTGCCGGGAGGAGGCGTGTTCATGGTTTGATTGTGCTAATCGTTCTATCGTTGGATGTAGGGGTATAAACGCAATTAGCCTTATGGCATATGGAGCAGCATGAGGTAGCTTAGAGGTAAGTGCCCAACCTTGCTCGTGGATGGTTGATTGAGTGTCAATTGTGTGTATGTTTGGAAGTCTTGTGAATGAAGGAAGGTGCCAAGTTGTGTTTAGAGGTGGGGGTCTAGAAGGGAGTGTGGATTTCCCGACTCTCCAACCACAAAACACCTTGTGTTGGGGGGATCCCCTTCTAGGCTTGTGGCTTGAGTCGAGCAAGGGGCCTAGGGGTGAAAGGTTGAGGCCCTCCCACGGAAATCCACAAGGATTTCCAGTGAGCCTCTAGGTCGAAGGGGAAGGGTGCAAGTGCCCGGGTATGGGACAAGGGCGCCCCTTCCTTCCCCCCGCGCTTGACTAACCACCAAGGTAAGAACAACTTGGTGTAACTGGAATAGTTGAGTTAATTGTTGCAAGTTAACGTATGTGTATGTGAATGAGCCACTTGGTGGGGAGTTGGAGTCGTGGACGCATCCAAGACGTAGGGGTGCTGATTGGAAGGAGCGCTGCGTACGGTATGTGCACTACACCCTCTTTTTAGGACCACGAGTAGTAAATAGGACCAACTTGGAGGTGGTGACCTCACTTGGGTTAGGAAACCCTGATTTCCCACTTGAGCCGTGTGGAACACTTGCCTTAGAACCACTAGGTTGGCCAACCACGAAATTGCATGCAACGAATCTTGTGCTAACAAGTGGATTGGCTGGAGTTGCTTCAAGGTAAGTTATCCCCCTCTATAACATTGTATGTGACTTATTGGTTGGCCTTAGCACCGATAGAGTGCGATTAGGTCCACGGTCGACTTCAACTAACAGTGACAGGGTGGCTGGAGATGCATCAAGGTATGTCTTCTTCACAGTGATAACATTGTATACACACATTGTTGCATGCCGTCCCGTGATTGTGTCGTTTTCCTCCTAGTGGGTAATGCCTAGTTCAAGGAGGTAAAAGGTGGAAGAGGGATACCAGGATACCAGGGAACCCCACCTTTTATCAAATTGAGGCCTAGGTCAGCCCCACAGTAAGGATTTGTACCGTGTGGCGCCAGTTGAGGGACAGCTTTCCAACGGGGTGATGCTCGTGGAGACATCCCTCAATTCGGTTAGCTTTTTGTCGTTACCCTTGAAGGGTAGTCCTTAATAGGATTCTTCGGCGGCTTCATCGAGCTAAAACTCCACCACTAAGAAATTTTTGGGTCTTGGTCTTGAGTCAGTCCATCCTCGTAATAGAATCGGGAGTAGGAGTGTTGGAAACACCCACTCACCGATCGAATTAGGCCGTGCTTCGTGTAGACCCACCCACGACCTCGGAACTTGGACGGGAAACCTTTTGGAGGACATGAATACCATCAACAAACCATTAGACCGTACTCTTGGATCCTAGAGTAGATGTCCCGAGCCACAAGGTCTCAACGACCTTCCCTCACACCACAGTGGGAACCGGCGAGTGAAAGGAGGAGTAGGTCTAGGGAACTCAAGGAGGACACGGCAGAGGGGTTCTTGGAGGTACAACTAGAGGCCTTACCAACTCCCTTCCTCCCCTTCCCTCCATCTTTTCCTTCAACTTCATTCAATCCGGTGAACACCACCACCACCACTAGCCCACAAGGTACCCCCTCAGCCCCTACCATGGCCTCTGGGGGACCACCCCCGGTGCGGCCTCCCATTAATCCCTTGGTTCAGCCAAGAGGTTTACCCATCTTAGTACCCGAGGGCTTGCAAGCGGCGCCTATGCCACCCAATTTGCCCACCTTTAGGGGGACCAAGGATGAAGACCCCTCCGCACACGTAGAACGTTTTCTGGAGCTCCTCACGACGTGCCTCATCACCAACACCGGTTATTTCCTAGTGTGGTTCTCGTGTACCTTGAAGGACGCCGCCTACGAGTGGTATAGGAATCACCCCCCCGGAACCTTTGAGGATTGGGATAGTCTCATGAGGGCCTTCTTGGAACATTTTAGACCCGAGGTAGGTCAGAGTAATGCCCTCACAGCCCTAGCCGCGCTACGTCAAGGTCCAGGGGAGGATATCACGACCTACATCAGGAGATTCGAGTTGGTGGTTACAAGATTCGTGGGCAATCTCCTCACCAATGACACCTTAACCCAATTCTTTATCCAAGGGTTCAACAGTGAGGGAACCATTAGGGAGATTCTGAAGGTCCGCCCCACATCGTTAGACGCAGCCAAGGCACAAGCTAGGCTAATAGAGCAAGTCGATCGAGACCAAGAGCGTATGTGGAGGAAGGAAGAGCACCACATCCCTAGTTTTATACCTATCCATGCCAAGGGCAAGGGGCCGGCCCTGGAACCTAACCCAGGAAACCCGGGTGCACAAGTTCCCATCTGGAACTACTATGCTCCACCCTTGAACGTTAGACCACCCGTAGCTCTCCCCGAGCTCACCTATCACGAAGAGCGAGGCACCTGGAAGGAGGAGATGAAGAACGAAATCCTCCAAGGCCAACAAGGCTTTCAGGACCAATTAGCTCAACAAATCAAGGCCATGCAAGACCAAATGGCCTTGTTGATTAAAAATCAAGTCCCTAACCCCACACCTCCACCCATAGAGTCTGGTAGACATGCCTCGGGCCTATGGTGCACTCAATGTGGCCAACCAGGGCACACTAGCCCCTTCTGCACCACCCCTGCGGCGGCACCGCAGTACCAGGCCACTCAAACCCCGTATGTGCCGCCCCATAGGAATCAACCACCGGTGGCAACTAACTATGGCCCTCAAGGCTATACACCACCAAACCAGGGTTATGGGGGACCTCCACGACCACGGTATGAAATCCACCACACTTGTGGCAAGAGACACGCACCTGGGCAGTGTTGGGTTGAAAGTGGAGTAGTATGTGGTAACTGTGGGGGTAATCACCCCACCCAAGTATGTCGAAGGCCGGACAAGGTAATTCCCATGCCTTCCCCACCGGGGAACTATCCTCAACAAGCCCAAGACCACTTTAGAGGTGCACGTAACCCCACCACCGATAACACCCTTAGGCCACCTAGCCTCTACTATGACTACAACAATAACCGCCAAAGTCAAACTTCCCCAATGGGGGTTAATACCAAGGACGGTTACATCCCTATAAACCAAGGGCAAAACCATGGTGGCCAACAAAACCACGGTGGCCAACAAAACCACGGTGGCCAACAAAACCACGGGGGCCAACAAAACCACGGGGGCCAACAAAACCAAGGTCCACAGGATGTGCGCTATGCCACCATGTCAAGTGACATCGTATCCACACAAGGTCCTTCCCTCACAGAGCTCAATGTAGTGTTTCACGAGGTTAGCACAACCAAGGAAGCAAAGACTTGTGAGTTACCCGCCTTGGCAGTCCAAACTCGGTCTAACCGACGGGAGCCTAGGTACTCGAGCCCCCCTCCACCCATACCAGAAGAAGATGAGACCTCGGAGGAAGATTCACCTCACTTTTCTGACCTAAACGATACAACCAAGGAGGCGGTGGAAGGCACTAAACAGGCCAACTTAAGGTCCTCCCATGGGACACCTAGGTCACAAACACCATTGTCCACTTCCCAAGAGCCATGGGAAGGTCCACCGGTTCCTAGGCCCGAAGTGAATACATTCCCACGTGTCGAGGGACACGTGGGAGAAGGACCTTACAATTTATGGGCAGATTTGAGTCGTCTCAAGGCGGACATCACCATAGCCCAACTGTTGGAGGTATCCCCACCCATGAGGAAAGTCCTTAGGTCGGGCACCCCGGTGAAGCGGAGGCCTAAGGCAAAGGTGAGGTTGGCGGCTCGTGTAAAATCTGCACATCCCAACATCGAAGTCAAGGCGGTTCAAATTGAGGTCTCAATTGTGGATAAGGTGGTACCCAACGTACTTGTCGACGGTGGGAGTGGCTTGAACATCATGCCCCTCTCAACTATGGAAAAATTGGGTCTAGACATCACTGAACCATCACCATACATCATCAACATGGCCAATCAGAGCTCGGAAGCCCCGTTAGGCCAAATTAGTGGTTGTAAAGTTACCACGGGGGGGGTAGAGTATTCCCTCACCTTCCAAGTCATTCGAATGCACACCAATAAGGAGGCATATCCTTTGTTACTAGGTAGGCCTTGGTTGCGAATTGCCAATGCCACAGTAGAATGGGGAGGCCCAAAACCAAACATCACCTATGGTCCACCGGAGAACCCTACCACGGTCCATATCCAACCAAGTAGGCTAGGATTATGCCACGGTTGCATGGGCTCTTCCGAAGATGAATCACAAGAGGTTCTAACAAAAGAGCCTCCCAAAAAAGTGAGGTTTGCGCCCCACAAGGCGGTGGATAGAGCCCAACCCTCGAAAGCCAAAGTAATGCCGTTCAAAAGTATGGGACCGGGCCTTTATGAGTGGGTCCCTAGCGGTGAATTTGTAGAGTGGTTGAGAGAACACCCCACCTCGAGCGCGGACGAAGCTGTGTCCGTGCATTTCATGGAGAGTGAGTTGATTGAGGTAGAGACCGGGTTGGAACCTAGCCTTGTCCCCCTCCTAGATGACTTAGAACCCGCAGCAGTATTCGGTATGGATGTCAATGGCACACAAAGGATGGAGTTGGAGGTTTTGATCGATAAGGGCCCTCTCAACCCATCTCTCCACTTTAGGAGGACATCCACCGGTATTCTAGGTAGTGGTTCGGGGGCAACATACCCCCAAGTTCCGAATGATTGGTACAAGGGACCTATTCAACAACCACACGTGCATCATGATGATTGGAAGTTGCTGGTGGTCTCTCATGAGGACGAAGAAGTCCGCAATATAAAGGTAGATGTTGGATTGACCAAGGTGGAGATGGTGAACTACAAGTCACTAGTTGTCGAGTTCCGGGACATTTTTGCGTGGTCATATAGAGACCTCAAGGGCATTCCCCGGGCGGTGACACAACATCACAATTCTCTTCTCCCGGGCACTACTCCCATTAGACAAACCACCCGGTTCAAGATCAACCATCGTAAGACCACCCCTTACCACCCCCAAACCAATGGCCATACCAAACGGGTCAACCAAACCCTCGTGAAAATTTTGAGGAAGACGGTCACCGATTCCAAGAGGGATTGGAACACGAAACTCCCCGCCGCATTATGGGCCTACCGAACCACCTTCAAAGTAACCACCCATGCTACTCTCTTCTCGTTGGTATATGGCATTGAAGCCATTTTGCCAATAGAATTTGAGATCCCTTCAGACCCTTCTCTGCGAGTGGCCGTGACCGAACGATGGTCCATGGCCACGTCCTTAGCGGATCGGTTAGAACGATTGGAGGAGCTTGATGAGATGTGTCGGTGGAGCGCCCAACACATGGAAGCCATTCAATGTCGAAGGAAGATTGCCTTCGACAAACGAAACAAGGTCCGGTCACTACAACCGGGCATGTTAGTCCTCCTCCAAGATGCGAGGAGATTGGGTTTCTCTGGCAAGTTAGATGCTTTGTGGTTGGGACCCTATCTCGTGAAGGAGGTCTTCCCCAACAACTCCGTTCAACTTCAAACCCTAAACGGCGAGGATTTCCCCACGCGAACGTCGGGCAACCGGTGCAAGGAGTACAAGGTGTGAATTGTTCACAACCTTCACGATTGGGCCTCCAAATTTTGGCTGCAACCATGGGTCATTCGAACACAAAAAGTTAGAATTTGACCGTGTGCCCATGAGCAAGAGGGGGTTCTCTGCCTCTTCGAGTTGTCCCAGATGGCCGCCATGTGTGAGCCGCAAAACCGGCCCACGAGGTTGAATGGACCGCGCATCGCGTCCATAAGGGTTAACTAGTAGTGAAAATGGGTTATCCCATTGGTTAGTTCTTGGTTTTCGATTGGATTGACCAATTAAGCCTTCCGTGCACTAAATCATCAGTGGGAGCCACATTGTGGTAACCGGAAGTTTTAGGAAGATAACCAAAAAATAAAGAAAAAAAATTAAAAGAATAGAAGAAAACAAAAAGAAAAAAAAATAAGAAAAGATGGAGAAAACCAAAACAATAGGAAGGAGGGAAAAATGGTGAGAAGGAGAAAAGAAGGAAGAAGGAAAAAATCAAAGAGCCTCAAAGAAAAGGGAAGAGGAAAAAATAGTTTAAGGGACCCAAAGGCTTGGGGAAAAAACCCTCACCATCATTTGGCAAATTAGCCATAACCCAAAACAAGGGGAATTCAATCTAGGCTAATTAGGTAGTATTTGCATCGTTGAAATTAGTTTAGAGGCTCACTTATTGAGATCATGCACACACATGTGGCATGGAGTCAAAGGTTAGATTTAGATATTCCTTGGTTAGTGGGACACCCACTTGTGTTAAATGCAAGGGTGGCTAGTGATTTTTTAGTTTTTTAGTTACTATTGTTTAGTGTGACCATTAATGTGCCCACCCAAAATTGGCGGCTGTGAACGACGAAGGGAACGACCTTGGGAACAAGAAGGGAGCAAGGGCTTTGGGGTTACCCCCCTTGGAGGCGCTCATTCGAAGTGTGGGAGATAGGAGTTAGAGAGGCGTGTGTGTGGAGAGAGAGAGAGAGGTAGGGTCCAGATTTCCCCCTCTTGTGGGCTGGAATTTAACTCAATCGTTACGAAAATTAGCGAGTAGATAGATCAGAGCGTGGGCTTCCCAACAAGCTCAAGAGCGCGCGGTTTGGAGCTGTGACGACGAAGATACGAGCTGCGGAGTGAGGACGACCAGCTGGAGGATCAGCGGCGGATCTCACTTGTCCTCAGATTTCCCCTTGTCAGTCGCACAGTTCTTGTCCGATGAAGCTTAGATTTTAGGCGTAGATAGATCAGCGCGTTGGCTTCCCAACAAGCTCAAGAGCACGCGGTTTGGAGCTGTGACGACGAAGATACGAGCTATGGAGTGAAGGCGACCAGCTGGAGGATCAGCGGCGCACCACACACGGCCTCGGTTTTCCCTCGTCAGTCACGGAGTTCCGGTCCAATCGAGTTGGTCTTTTCGGTGTAGATAGATCGAAGCGTTGGCTTTCCAACAAGCCCAAGAGCGTGCGGTTTGGAGCTGCAAAGACGAAGATACGAGCCGCGGAGCAAGGGCAACCAGCGGATCTCAAACGGCCTCGGTTTTTTCCTTGTCAGTCACGGAGTTTTGCTCCAATCGAGTTGAGCTTTAAGGTGTAGATAGATTAGAGCGTTGGCTTTCCAACAAGATCAAGAACGTGCGATTTGGGACTGCGACGACGAAGATACAAGCCGTGGAGCGAGGGCGACCAGCTGGAAGATCGGCGGCGGATCCCATAGGTCCTCGGTCTTTCCCTCGTCAGTCACGGAGTATTGCTCCAATCAAGTTGATTTTTCGGGTGGAGAGAGACCAGAGCGTTGGCTTCCAACAAGCCCAAGAGCGTGCGGTTTGGAGCTGCGAAGACGAAGATACGAGCCGCGGAGCAAGGACGACCAGCTGGAGCAACCGGCGGCGGATCCCACGCGGCCTCAGTTTTTCCCTCGTCAGTCACGGAGTTCTAGTTGTATTAAGCTAAGATTTTAGGAATAGATAGATTAGGAAGTTGGCTTTCCAACAAGATCAAGAACGTGCGGATCGGAGTTGTGACGACGAAGATATCGGCTGCAGAGTGAAGAGCACCAAGAAGAGGAAGACGACCACAATCACAAGAACGAACACAAACACGGCAGAGGGTGAATTGAGCGGGATCAGGGAGCCTTCTTCCTTTCCCAATTGATTCATTATTCTCTTGATTGCATGTGGAGAAGGAACCCTAAATTGTCTAGTTAAAAACACTACGCGGAAGCGCTGCCAAATTTTCACTAGGGATTAGGGTTTTGTTATAAATTCAACCAATTGGTGGTTTAATTGTCATTAGTAAGGTTGAAATGGGATTACTTGTGTGAATGCATGTGAATGTGTAGTGCATGATATTAAATGAATGCATATGTTAAGTGAACACTGCTGGTCGTTGGCTGTGGGTCTAGGATTGAATCAAATGGTTAATTGAAGGCTGCCATCGTGTTAAGCAAGAAAAACTAATAAGAATACAAAAAAAAAACATAGAAAACGGAGCCATAAGGCAAAAGATAAAGAGGTTCAAAGTCCGGCAATAAGTCAAAGATATAATTCATCCCTAATGCACTCATGATAGATAAAACATTGC
>CAXARX010000767.1:0-16157 GCA_963971425.1 Bryoerythrophyllum caledonicum | reverse complement strand
GGTGCGTGTCTTCTTGTTGAAATATATTGGGCAATATTTGGGTGTGTTGTGTTATATAGTTGATGTAGTATATGTGTGGATTTTGAAAGGGGTGCAAATGTTTTAGTAATGTGTTTGTATTCCGGTTGTAATTTTATGGTATTTGGTATAAAGTATATATTGGCGTTTTTCTTGTGTGTTGTGGGATGCCTTTTTAGTACATTGGGCATGGGTCCCGGATTGGTTTCTATATCTCCACTTAGTAGTAATAGAGTTTTGTAGTGTAGAGGTTTAATGCGTTGTTTTATTGGTTTGTGCGTGTATTTTATGTATTTTCTAGTTTGTTTGTTCTTGATTCTAGTATTTTTGTTAATGTACATGTGTATGTTTTTGTTTGTGGGATTTGGATGAAATTTGATGGTATTTTTGTTGAAGTATGTGTTGGTTTGTTTGAGGATTGTTGGGTGATTTGTTAGAGCGTTTGGTATATGTCCTGGATTTGGTTCGATGTCTCTATTTAGCATGAGAAGTATGGTGTAGTTTGTGTTTATTGTGACCATTTCGCATGTTTTGCTTTGTTGATATTTTTGTATGTTGGTTTAGAGTAGAGAAGCTAGTTTCGAGATTTTTTGTTGCTATTTTCATTTTATTTATTATTATTATTATTTCAAGCCTTTTGATTTTGATTTTGTTTATTTTGTTTTTGCTTCTAGTTTCTTAGTTCAGGATTGTTTTTGATTATTTGTTTTTTAGTTTTGTTTTTGATTTTATTAGTTAAAGTCTTCATGTTTTTGTTTATTTTATTTGAATTTTTTTTGTTGATGTTTTTTTGTGTTTGTTTTTGTGTTTATTTTTGTTTTCATGTTTGGTTTTATTTTTATTTTATTTGAATTTTTTTTGTTGATGTTTTTTTGTGTTTGTTTTTGTGTTTGTTTTTGTGTTTATTTTTGTTTTCATGTTTGGTTTTATTTTTATTTTATTATTATTATTTTATCCATTATTTCATTATTTATATATAATTTAAAAATAATATATATATAAATTTTATTATTTTGTATGTTTTTCATGAAGAACATGGGTTTTTTTGGGTTTTTTTGTTTTGTAGTATAAATATATACTAGAAATAATACAGTATCACCCGCGTTGTTGGTCATAATTAGTTTGACGTGTCCATGGGACTTTCAATGGCCTTCAGTTGTCTTTGATTGGCCTCCTCTTCTGCATCCATAATTGTTTGAATGAGGTTGGCTCTGAGGCTCTTCATTTCTCCTTTAAGTGTCTTCGTCATTGCTGCTTGTACCGTGTCTACAAATAGCCATGCTTCTTGTACAATCTCTCCTTTCATGATGTTCATTTCTTTGCGAATCTCCTCAATGGTGCTAATTGATCCTTTGTTGACTGCAACTTCTACTACTTTATTAAGGTCCTCCTGGTTAAGACCTTTGTTTGGGCCATTCTCCATGGCAACTACCGCATTCACTACTGCTGTATTAACATCATTAAACCCTAGTTTGACAAGGGAATCTTGAGAAGGGCATTACTCCCATCTAGACTTTTTGGATGAGCAATGAATTCAACATATTTTCCAAAGATTTTGACATTGGTTTTTACATGTTTTTATACACCGCCGCATTCAACCATTGGACATTGCAAACACCTACATGTTTTCCTTTCTCAAGCTTGAAATAAGTCCCCACAACATTTCCCTTGCCAAGTACCGCCTTTATCCTTCCTTCAAGCATTTCCATACTCTTCGTTTTGCTAAGGTTCTTTGCAATTAGAATCAAAGCATTCTTTTTTGCAATCTCTTCTTCCCCCAATTTTCCTTTGCTTGCAAAACTTGGCTCAAATATTTCATTCAAGAATGACACTTTGTGAACCTTTACTTTTTGAGCCTGATCTAGTGATGGTGTTTTGACCCAAGCAAAATCATGCTCTCTCTTCTTTTGAACATCAGTTAGTTCAAAATCATGCCCTCTAGCAAAGCTATCGGCCACAATTTCATGGTGAAGAGTAAACCATTCCTTCTCCACTAGGTTCTCACCCGTAATTTTGACGGAAAGGAGGTTTGCAAGGGCTAAGGAATCGTACGATTTTCATACTTTTCCAAGTGGAAATCCCCTCATTCAGCCTTAGAATGAAAGATCATAGCCCTTGCAAGAGTCCTCTTCCATCAATTTTCAGGTGCTTGAGGTGGATTTTGATACTATCACTCCAATTGGTGCTTTTGTGATAGCACATATTAGCAACCGGTTCTCCCAACACATCCCATGTAGGGATGTTCATTGCACTTAGTCTTTCCACAACCATCTCATGAATGCAATCCCTAGACAATATTTGGTCATCAATCTAGAAGTGAATCGAGATGTGGTAGTCATGGGCAAAACCAATCTCATCAACCTCAACTTCACTTGGAAGTTGGGTTAAGTTGAAATGGTTCCCCTTTTTTCCATCTAGTCTTACTGAAGGCCACTCTTCTTGGAGTACATATGGAAAGGAGGATATTGCTTGAAAGCATTGCTCTGCCTCCTCTTTGGTCATTCCACGTTTGATCAACTCTTCTATTGGAAGAAGAGGTACCCTAGGCATGCCAGATTCTAATGCAATAGTGTTCATAGACTTGAAATCTAACCAATATTTTATTTAGGCAAGCTAGTTGCCTTCACTTTTTTGTGGATTGGGATGTTTCCAATTTCAACATGACTGGGTTTGGAGGGAGGACTCCCTTCACCAACATGAACCTCAACCAAGTCAATCACTTTTACAACCTTTGATGACAAGAGGATATGTTGTGAGCACGACATATTGATCCAGAGAGAAAACCAAGTAAAAGAATAGTGTTTTAAGGACGTTACTAATGCTTTACGAGATTGGAGCTTGACTTCTCCCCACAACTTGCTTTGTGGGCTTGTTGAAGACAAGACATCCACATATAATGTTAAAAAGACTCTAAGGTTTTTAGTTGTGCAAATAGACCAAACCACACCACCGCTGCGAGATGTGCCCTTTAAATCGGGATTACACTTCAAGTAGTCAATGTTTATACAAAAATTGAAGTGCTTACAGATTGAACAATCTTCGTAATAGACTGAGAAGTAGGAGGGGGTAAAGATTAAACGTACTAAGGAGTTGGGTGGTACATTAGAACTTGGAACGCCGAGGGGCTGCTGGGGACGTGGGGCGGTGGCCTGTCGAGGCTCTGGATGTCTTTGTGTCATGCTCTCGCTCCCGTACTGTTCGTCTGTGTTTGGTGCTTTTGCGAGAGCTCCTTCGGGCACAATTCTGTGGTGTTTGGGAGACTTGGTCTGGGTCCACTTGTTCGCGCTCTGTTGGGGTTGTCTCCTCTGTCTGTTTGTTGTTCTCTTTTCTCGCGGCAAGTGTGTACTCTAGCAGGGGTTTATGGATTGGTGCCGCCTTCTATTTTCTGCAAAAAAGAGGGAGCTAGCGTTAGAGTCAGTGTTAGAGTATGCAGGTGCATCTAAAGTTTGGAGTAAGATGAGCAAAGAGAGGAGAGGAGGAAGTGCAGGTTCTTCACTACAGTCGGCCGAGGTTGATGTCGGAGGAGGCAATTGCTTTCGACCTCCTGCACGCTCTTCACTACTGTTGGTTAGTGTCGGAGGGCGCAGTCATTTACGGGCTCTTGCGCATACTTCCTACTAGGGCGGCTGCTCCCGAATACTTCGTCCGCCAATGTTGCAGGAGTTGAGTGCGGGGATGTTTCTCTGGGGTGCACAGGTGCACTTGCGAGAAGTGGTCATGCGGCAAAGAACAACGATGAAAGAGGGTTTGGTTTGAGGGTAGGAGCTATTTTTGTACCTTGTCTCTTGGTAGGGTTTGGTGGATGTCACAATTGGTGATGAATGATTCTTCTATTCTCATTGTGGGTGATTAGGTTTTTCTTCTGTAAGCCGCCATGAAGGTCATCCGATTGGAATATGTGAGTTACGAATCACGATTGTAGTGTGGCGGCTGATGAATCTTTTCTTTGGGTGTTTTGTTGTTTTGGTGGCGATTAGGGTTTCCATGGAGCCGTTGGTGGGAGCTCACTTGAGGGCACGGTCTTTGGTGTGAGCTGGTTTGCTTTTGTATACTAGTACTTCTATCACATGGGTCTTCGCTTTGTGCTAGACCTTGGTCCTGGAAGGGCAGGCACCAACTTGGTGAGAATTTCTTTTGAGGATTAGTTATACTTACCTGTGATTGTCCGCGTCGCGTCTGGTTTTGGCGCCGATTTGTTTTGGTTTGTTGTTACCATCCCCCGTTCTTGTTTTGGTGTTTGCTTCCTCTTTTTGTTGCAGTGTGTCCTAATTTTGGCATTTTTTTGTTTTCTACAGTGGTCTCTTCTTCTAAGATGCTATACCTATTAGACAGGCGAGGAGGGTGAGCTGGATAGGGTTGAAGAGTACTTACCTAAGAATCGGCGAGCTTGTGTGTGAGTTCGAAAGGCCTCTTGTGGTTGTTTCTTTGTCGGTGGTGGCATCCATTCTTCTTGGTAGATCTTTGTTGAGATTCGCATGATCTTGCAGTGTTGGTTCTTGTATGTGCATTTCTTGTTTGGGCGTCCCTGGTGTTAGATTTTAGGATGTAGACAAAAAATGAAGAGTGCTTGAAAACACGTAACTGGATTGAAGAGTTTGTGGATGCATCTTGGCGTGGATTTTTGTTGAAAGGGCTCATGCAATCAAGTTGGTCACTTCTGGTGTTGGTGTTGGAGATTTTCTTGGAGGTTGAGCGTTGATCTTGGTTTTTGATTTGTGTTTGTTGTTTCCTTGGAATTCTTGCAGGCACAGAGGCTGCATACAGGGCGCAGTGAAAGGTTAGTTTGGGGTTTAGTATACTTACCTTCTTTGTTGTATGTTGCACGTGGGTGGTCGTTTGCTATCTCTAGGGCGGGATTTGGCGTTGATCTGTCTTGATGATCGATGTCGGTGGGGAGTGTACAGGCTTCTTGGGCTCGTACTCCGGGGTGTGTATGCGGCGATTGGGGCTGCACTCGTATGCCCGTGCTTGTCTCGATGGAGTGCATCTGTGGTGACCTTGTGTATATGTGGAGCGGTTGGAGCTGCGCTTGTATGTCCCTGCTTGTTTCGATGAAGAGCACCTGCGGCGACCTTGGGTGTGGGCGTAGCAGTCTGAGCGACATCCTTCTGTCCCTGCTTGCTTCGGCGAGGAGCATGTGCAACAATCTTAATGTGTAGGCTTGGTCCGTTCAGTGACGCTTGGCTGCGACCTGATCTCTGTTTGTACAGCTCTGCTTTGCACAATTGTGAACTAGTGTGTGCAATCATATCGTGTTCATGGAATTCAAAAACATAAGTTACAATGAGAGTGATAATGGAAAAGATAGGTAAGAGCTTAGCTCAGACAGTTGCTTGTTTGAGTTTTGGTTGATATTGATGGTGAGGCGTCGTTTGTGTCTCTTGCTTGTTGTTGTTGTCGTGCATCTTCTATTGCTTTGCCAGGCTTAGAGAGGCGTTGGTATCAATATTTCTAGTCAGCTTCCAAAACTAGATCTAGATCTAGAAGATGTCAATGTGCAAGTTTGAGTTGGATCTAGTAGATTATGGTCGGGCACAAGGTGCTTGCCTCAAATTTCCCTATCCTCCTCATACTAGATCCAAAACATCTCCTTGTACAATCCATAATCTAGATCTAGATCTAAGACCCCTCTCCAACACGCAATGCCATTGGAAACATCATTAATCACACAGCGAACATGTTCAGGGTTGGTGGTGAGGCCCAACAACTCTCACTAAAAACATGAGGCAGATGTGACTAACACCAAGCCTCTCCTCACTAGGTTTTGCGGAGCTACTCCTCAGCCATCCGACTCTCCCTCAAACCCTTCTGCATTTTTCTATTACTAGTGTAGAGAAATCCGTCGTAGCCTTTAGAGAGAAGGGCATTTGCAACTCCTCGGTGACAAAAAACTTATCAAGAAACTGGAGCCATCAAAAATGAGTTTGTGATTATTAAAGCACTATATTGCACATTATTTTGTCATTTTTTTGTGATACCTCTTCTGAAAGCACGTAAATGTATACGGAAGTTGTTGCACGCAAAAATGCAACATTCAATTGTCCATGCAAGAAAACGTCCTAAGTTCGCTAGCGGCTAGATATCAACCTCATAAACGTATTTGGGAGCCGTCGCACGCAAAAATGCAACAAACCATTGTCCATGTGAGAAAACGTCCTTGGTCCAGTAGATATCAACCTTTAGGAAGCATCGTGACTTGTTGTGACTTGTTGTCACTTAGCAAATATCAAGTTTATCCATGTCACTTGTTGATAGTCATGACATAAGCAACACCAATTGGAAACTGCTAGTGACATATTGTAGGGCGTTAATTACCTTAGTGCATGATTCTATCAAATATGTACATTTTCTCCTTTGAAATCAACGTATGTAGAACCTAATTTTGGAACCCTAATTTGATTAACCTTATCCCTAGGTCAGAAGCGACAATCCTAGGTAAAAAATATTTATCTTAGAGTAATCTAAGTTTATGGTACTTGTACTTTTATCTTTAAAACCCTTAAATGATTTTCTCAATCTAAGGTAACTTCAAGTAACTTTTATCCTAACCTTTGACAATTATCTTAAATCCTAAGTTATTTCAACCTAAGTCAAACGTAATTGAATTTCATTTGAAATCTTGATAACTTCTCTGACTCTAAATACTTTAACCCTAAATTACCAAGCCATTTTCAAACCATAAACACTTTAAAACTGCTCGTTTCAATGCAATGAGTAAGGACAAAAACCAAAACTTTTAGCTCTTGTTTCAACCGTAGGAACTCAATTAAAATTTAATATTAAGTGACATTTTCACAAAATTTCATAAACTTTGACCGCACGGATTGAAAGATTATAGTGTTTGAAGTACAGAAAAGGGTTCATTTTCTTCTCTCTGTTTAGAGGATCAACAGACTTTGACTTCACTTGGTGTCCAATTTTTGCACTACACAAGGTCGTAATTCATTACCACCATATTAAGCATGATATTAGTTCCTTGTACACCAATTTATAGAGGTAAACAAAAGGTGTAGCATATTCAAAAAAATTGTGCAAGAAGTGGAGGTTCAAAAATTGTCATTTCACAATTTTTTTTTTGTGAACTTAAAATGTTTTAGAATGAGAATCCGAATGGTTAATGAAAAGGTTTACACCACATAATTCCATGAAGAAAATAAAAAGTAAAAAATATGAAGATCTCAAAGTTTCATGTGGAAAGGCTGAAGATTTTTTGGTACCTTGCCCGACAATGTGCGACAATGTGTGAAAATGTTTGACTTGGATCAATATGCTAATTTTCACTAAAGATTAGAGATTTTTTTGACAATCTCAAAGGTAATAATATTATTTGCTATTATTGAAAATCTCACATTCAATAGAGTGTCCCAACAAAAGGTTTTTTGGTACCTTGCCCGACAATGTGCGACAATGTGTGAAAATGTTTGACTTGGATCAATATGCTAATTTTCACTAAAGATTAGAGATTTTTTTGACAATCTCAAAGGTAATAATATTATTTGCTATTATTGAAAATCTCACATTCAATAGAGTGTCCCAACAAAAGATTTTGGAGTTGCACGACATGTATGCTTTTCCCATTTGAACTTCAAAATCCTATAGCTTTTTCATGAAATGTTGGATTTAGAAAAAAATTGGACTCGCACAAATCTTTTTGTAATGTCTATCTACAGTAAAATTTTCAAAATATAATGTTATTAATTGACATAGTAGGAACTTGCCCAAACCTTCAAGAGCCTCCTAAGGGGACTCTTGGTAGTTTAGGGGTTAACCTAAGTCAAATGTAGTGTACTTTTACTTCTAATATTAGTAAATTCTTCAATCCTAAGTGACTCTTACCTTAACCAATTATCCTAATTTAACACTTACTTTAGACTTACGCGCACGCCAACACGAACTCTCACGTGAGCACCATCGGTGCTCCGTTTTACGCGCACACCAATACGACTTCTTGCCTGAGCACCACCAGTGCTCCTTATTAATACACCTAGCTAACTTGAACCACGAGCACAAGCACAAGCTCAACAAGATCTTGTCAAAATTGATCTACACTAGCACAAGCTGTGTGAATAACACTCTGATGAGTGTATTAACATTGAGAGAGATGTAATGAGCAATGGGAGTTCATATATATACATGAGTGACTGAGTGGCTATTGTACTATAGGAGGCGGTCCAATGGAAACCGAGAATGAAACAGTAACGGATGTACAGACAAGTTGAGAATACTAACAGCCCCCTCGAAGGTCTGATTCCTAACTTTGCAGGTGAAGCTGGAGAGAGCAAGTGCGAACGAGTGCGGATGAAGAGCAAGAGGAACGGGTGAATCATGAGCTGTGTTCGCGAGCTAGTGAAAGAGGGGTGCGTTTCGTAGCTGTTTTGGAGGGCAGTCTTCTGAGTTGTGGTGTGTTGTTGTTGGTGCAGGGCGTCTTGTTGTGGATGTGGTTGCACGTTTCTTTGTTGGTGGTGAGGCAGGTGTTGATGTTGCTCGGCGAGGGGACTGGAAGGTTGGCTGCAGCGGTGGGGACTCAGGTCTTTATGAAGTCCGTAGGGGCAGCCGAGTATAGTCGTCGATCAGAGGAGGTTTTTCAGACTGGTAAGAGGGCGTGTGGGATTCCTTGTGGTTTGTATTTCTATGTGTTTACAAACTGGTGTGGTTGTGTGCAGAGGTTCCAGGAATGCGTGTCGGTCCATCTGTAGTAAGCGTTGTTGGTGCAACGGAAAGGAAGGAGAAGTGTGAAGATTGTGGTAGGCAACAAGAGGTTGGTAATTATAGAGTCCGGTTGTCTTCTTCTATAGGAGTTGGTTCAAAGGTGTATGCGGTAAGGCGGGATTTCACTTGTGGTTTGTTCTACTCTTGGTGAGAGTGTGAAATCCAAGTGAAAGGTTATAGTGGCGCGCAATATAAGAGTTTTAAGGACTTAAATAGGGCTTTGGAGTATCTAAATGGTGTCTAGGTTGGAGAGGAGGTGGGGCAGGTGATACCTAGAGCTGATCGTTGTAGTTCAAATTTTGTGCGTGAAAAGGATTTGATGAAGATGTCTGCGGGTTGTGCATCTGTTGAAGTGTACTGAAGCTCTATTTTTCCTTTCAAAACGTGTTTGTGCACAAAGTGATGTGCAACTTCTATGTGTTTAGTCCTAGCATAAAAAATCGGGTTTTTTGCCAGTTTAATAGCAGATTGATTGTCGTAGTAAACATGAATAGGTGAGGAGGTGTGAAGATCTCCATGGATTTGTTGGCTTGCGATGGTAAGAGAAAGAGATGAGTGTGAGGGAATGGGAGAGGAAGGAATTTCACAGTTGAGGCGACGAAGCTAGGTGGCCTCAGAGGCGCCAATAGAGCTGAGAAACGTATTCTGATTTTGTGGAGGATTTGGCTATTGTAGGTTGACGTTTGGATTGCTAGGTAATGGTAGCTCCTGCGAGGATGAAGCAGTATCCATGTGTGGACCTACGGGTTTTGTGGCATGTAGCCCAATCAGCATTGGTGTAGTCTTGGATGGGATTGTAATGTTTCGGGTGTAAAATAGGCCAGAGGAGGAGGTTTTCTTCAAGTAGCAGAAGATGTGGTAAACAACATCCAGATGAGTTTGTTGTGGTGGGGTCATGTATCTAGAGACAAGGCCGACAGAGAAGGCCAGGTCGGGACGTGTATTGATGAGAAAGATCAACTTTCCGACAAATTTACAATAAGAGGTGGAGTCAACTTGTGGTGAGCCCATGTCGGTAAGAAGATGAAGGCCAGAGGAAAGCGGAACATGCTCATGTTTGCATTCCAATATGCCTCTTTTTATTAGGATTTGAATGGCATATTCGGTTTGGTTTAGAAAAATGCATGTTGAAAGATGTCTGAATTCTACCCCTAAGTATTTGTTGACTATGTCAAGATCTGTGATAGCAAATTCGGTTTTGAGTTGTCTTTTCAACCAACAAATGGCTTCCTTGTCACCGCCGGTGATGAAAAGATCATCAACATAGACAACTAAAAGGATCTTCTTGTCCTCTAAACCTTTGTAATAGCAATTGTTGTCACTTTCACTGCATGTGAAGCCTTGTGAAATTAGATATGCGTTGATGCGTGCATACCATGCCGTGGGGCTTTGTTTTAAGCCATATAATGCCTTTTTTAATTTGCAGACAAGGTGTTCCTGGCCGGGTTCTACAAAGCCTTGTGGTCGTTCCAGGTATACTTCTTCTTCTAAATTTCCGTATAGAAATGAAATTTTGACATCAAGATGGTGAATGTCATTCCCGAGTTGAGATGCACGGGCTGTAATTGTCTTAATGGTGGACCACTTGACAATAGGAGCAAATACCTCTTCAAAATCAATGCCATGTCTTTGCTGAATGCTGCAAGCCACAAGTCTGGCTTTGAGTCGCGGCGCCTCTCCGGGTAGTGCACGTTTGGTTTTGGATATCCACTTGGCTGTGATTGGTTTTTTGTTGGGTGGTAATGGAACTAAATCCCAAGTGTGATTCCTGTGGATGGAATCAGGGTTACCAATCCGACGTCCTTGGGGGTCTGAGAGCGTCCTAGGGCGTCCTAGGACGAGGACGTCCTGACGTCACGTCGGACGCAGCGTCCCGGGGGGGTAAAATGCATTTACCGAAGGCCGTAGTAAGTTTTCTGGACCGTCAGATTCAACGAAGTGCGACGCGGCGAGATCTCAGCCGTCGAAATGCGTCGAGTCGTCCGACCGGACCCCGCCGTCGGAGAGATCGGACGGCACCCCGGTCGTCCGCGTGATCGGACGGCCGATGGACAGATCGTACGGCCCCGATTTGATCGCGGGGGCGCACGACGGCCGTCCGATTAGGCCGACGGCTTTAGGGCCGTCCGATCGGGCGGACGGCCGAAAGGACAGACGGCCGCCCGTCCGCCCGGCCGTACGATCCGCGGACGGCCGTGCGACCGGTCCATCGGCCGTCCGCCCGACGGACGGCCGCGGTGGCGGTCGGCCTCATGGCCGTCCGCCACCCTATAAAAGGCCGTCCGCCAACCTCTCTCTCTCACTTTTTCCTTCCCCTCTCGAAAATTGAAATATATTTTTGAGTGGATGCGGAGTGGCTTTGGCTGGCATTTTTCCATCCATTGGCTCCTCATCTTTGGGAGGGAGAAAGTGATTCACATTTGGGGGGGAGTTTTTGCGGTTTTTTTAAAGTTTTTTTAAAAACTTGTTCGTAAAATGCTTTTTTCATAGTTTTTTTATAGAACTTGTTCCAAACTAGTTTTTCTCTTCAAGTTTTTCTTAAAACTTGCTCTTAGAAGATTTTTCTCATAGGGTTTTATTTTTTAATTTGTTCCAAACTAGTTTTTTTCTTGAACTTTTTTTTAAAACTTGTTGTAAGAAGTTTTTTCTCTTAGTTTTTTTTAGAACTTGTTCCCATCTAGTTTTTTTCTTGAAGTTTTTTTGAAAACTTCTTCTACAAAGTTTTTTATTGAAACTTCGAACGGCGGCGAGGTCAAGAAGATGCCGAAGGACAAGAAGAAGCAGAAGGTTGCGGACTTCGGAGTGAAGCTTCATCCAATCCACGACGTTCCATCTGAGGCTTGCAAGAATTTCCTCATAGAACTGACCGTCAGATTCTATGAGGAAAATTCTATTCGATCATTGGAGAGCAAGTACGTCAGATATAGAGATGAAGGCCCCGAGAAGTTCCGGACGGACATGCGGTAGCACATGATGGACGCGCTTCAAGCCCCGATGTGGAATACGGAGACCCAGAAGCGCGGATTTTTGAAGTTCTTGGATGCCAGAGTGCACGATTCACTCTGGAATGCCAAGAACTTGTTGACCAAGTTTGGGAGGTTCAATCGCGCGGCGGATGAAGTTTTCAACGACGTGCTGTTGAAGGCGGATTTGTTCGTGGCCCAGATGAAGCCATTCGCCAAGAATCGAAACCGGCGTGGCTCCGTGGGATGGTGGAATTCCATAGAGGGGCACCAAGAAGACCTGTTGCGTAAAGCTCATCTCATTGCCATTCCGCCAACAGCCGCGGTTATACGAATGGACAATGCGAACAGGAGAGGTGGATACGCCACCATTCGCAAAGTCCGCATTGAGGGTGCTCCGGGCATTGAACCATTCTGGGAATTTGCCGCCAAGTTGTCCAACCAATCGGAGACACGGCCGGATTTGGCTGTCAGAATCGGCGCATGGAGGTGTTTGTATAGATGGTATTCGGATAGAAACCATCTAGAGAGTTGTGGAGTTACCGGAGAGCCCAAGACTTAGTGCTAATGGGAGATTAGGGTTAGGTTTAGTGCCGCGTGGCGGCTAGGGCAACCGTGGTGTCTTTCGACACCTCATCTCGGGACTTGGAACCCGGGTGACCTCCACGTGTGGTTGAGGGAGACTCATCTTTCTCAAGTTGAGTCTCCCACGTGATGAGGTGAGGGTGTGTGCGTGTTGCACATCGTTAGCCTTATCCATATCATGTTTTCACTCTTGAAGAGTGGCATGGACTCGACTTATTGTGATTTGTGAGTGTTTATCACTTATTTGTTACTTGAGAAAGATCATGTTGCGGAAATAGGTGCAACTGCAACATTATTGTACACCTATAGGGGTTTTGTGGGCATTTCCTGAATCTCCTATATCTGCACTATAGTTTTAAGGTTCTGTGAACCAGAGATAATGTGCGGTCTGGGGAGACAAAGAGTCTCACTGGATGCTCAACTGCACGCTGCATAGAGTAAGGCGCCTTTGAAGTAGCCTCAGCGAAGTCGGAGATGTTGGAGCGGTGGAGTAGAAGCGGCCACGAAAAGGAGCCCGGAAGAGACGCGGAATTGTGGTTCCGGAGGTGGCTGCTGTAGAGGCAGCGGAAGCTCCGGTGGAGGAAAGGAGTCTGCGGAGTTTGTGTACGAGCTCGCCCCTGAAGTGAGAGGCACCGGGACTATTGTCGGGAGGATGTGGAGAGCCCGTACTGCATAGCGCCGGAGGTGGACTTTGTGGCGTGAGTTTCGGTGCAGAAGTGGGCAGCTGTGAGGCGGACTCCACCATTGGCGGCAAGGTCGGCGATCTTTGGAGGGTGAGACTGCTTGGGAGGCGTTCGGTGAGAAAGAGACCGAAACCACACGCGAGGCCAACAGCAAGCGCGTCCCTCCCGCATTCCGCCAGCTTCTACAACACATCACAATCGCGAAGTTGCAAATGCTGCCTTCAACTTCGAGCAGCTCCAGGATCTCGTGGTGGCATCAAAGCACTAGAGTTTGCAGGAGAAGCGCTTCACTGGCCGGGGTTGTGAGTGAGTGTGCAAAGCAGTAGCACGAGCACGCAACTACTCTTGATTCGCGCTTTAAAGCCGCTGGTGGGGATACATTGTATGGACAGACTCTAGTGACAAATCGGGCTGTTCAGAGAGAGTCAAAGCTCGAGTGCCGCAGGAGGAACGGAGTCTGGTACGAGAAGTCTGTCCGTAGTCTGCGAGAAGAAGTCGAAGCTGGGGTTCACGGTGTACCCGTCCTCGCAAGTGTCGACCTCCCTGGCTTGAGCGATTCCAGTGCAGCTAGTCGCCCAAGTCCAATATCTGTGAGCAGGCGCAGCGGCTGTTGATAGGGCGATCGCGCGAGGAATTCCAGAACGCGGTGGAGTCATGGGGCGAACGTCGGAGGATGAGGTGAGCATGGGTTGCACTGTCGGCGACTTGGCGGCTGCGCAGCTGGTGCTGTTCACCTTGGAGACCTGATACAGTTATGAGTACAACCGGGCATGATCAGTAATTGCTCCTGTCGAGTTTCAAGGGCCCTCGGAGCGCCTCTGTCACCGCAAGACGTGCGGTGCTGTACCGTCGGAGCAAGTTTGCGAAGGTAGCGGTGCTAGAGAGTGTGAAGGCAGCGTTGATGGAGGTCGAGAGCCTGAAGAGGAAAGCGCGGGCGGAGCAGTTCGGAAGCAGGGAGCGAAGAATGACATTGCAGACGCTGTGCTAGGACCGTGTCTGTGGCTCAGGTATCGGCGTGGGTGACCTCTTGTTTGCACGAGCGGCAAGTGTGCGGTGGCTCCAGTCGAAAGAGGTGGAGCTGCGGGCTCTTTGGAGATCCAGCGCAAGGTGTTCGTGAACACGGCGACATTGTATACGACGAGCGGGAGCAGAAAAACGGCGGGAGTTGCCTCTTGAATTGCGTGATATTTCATGGATGTGAGTGTGTTCACTTATGGTGTCTTGTAAAATTTTGGTGCTCATTGGTGACGCGAAAGCGCTGCTAAAATTCTGTTAGCATTGCATAATGCAATTATGTCAAGGTTGCTCAATTGTCTTCATGTGAGGATGATACATCTTGAGCACATGTTAGCTTTGTGCACATCATAGTGCAAGAGCTGCCTGTTTACAGTGATTTTGATCACTTAGAATTTAAGGGTATTATTCTAGAACTTATTTAGTTTTTAGAGAAGGGCCAGCCTTTTGCATGAGGCATTATAAGGCATAGATTAGACTTAGGGTTTCCTTTAAGAGTAGCTAGTGGTAGCTATTTGGAGGCCCAAGACTATTTCAACAAGGTAACGTATCCGGACCCGTGTAGGGAGGGGGTAGTCGGTTGCTTGGGGGAATGACAAGTTTGTATGATGCATCTTGTTAGTAAGTGGTGAAAGTGCGGGAGAGCGGGTGCCATAGTCACCTACTTCTTGCTCTTCGTCATTCTTGTAAGAGGTGAAGGTGTGGGATAGTGGGTACCATTGTTGCCCACTTCTTACCCTTGCCAATTTGCTTGTGAGAGTGATTGGAAGAGTTGTGGGATATTGGGTGCCATAGTCACCTTTTTCTTGCACTTTGCCACCTTTGGGGAGTGACTAGTAGAGGTATGGGATGGTGAGTGACATTGTCGCTTTCCTCTTGTACTTCGGCTAGGAATTTGGATTGTGGGGATCATGAATGGCTAGACTTTGGGTTGTTCTCATCAAATTGTTGTGCACACTATTGATGTGTTGCATCACGTGAGCTAAGTGTGGCATATGATAGTGAACAAGAAGTGAAATTCTAGCATTCCCCTCATCTAGCATTCCCCTAACATCCATTGTGAGCCCACTTAATACAACCACATAAAAAGAGGGGGTTGCATTGAGCATATGGGACATGGATAGTGGAGGAAAGAAGAAGGAATCAAAAGAGTCTAGTGCATCCACGGTAGAGATTAGCACCGAGACCCTTAGTCAATTGATTACTTGCCTCCAAGATTTGCAAGTTAAATCTTCACCTTCCCAGGCAAGCTCTAGTGGTAGGGATTTTGAGTTATCTCCCATAGCCAAGTCTCGAACCGGGACTCAAGACTTGCGAAAGCCAGGCACAAAGGTGCTAAGCGAAGAGTCCGTGAAATACTGGACTTCACTTGGTGGGGTGCGCAAAGTGCGAGCGCTTCGAGCCAAGGAGGGTGTTCGAGCTCCTCTTTGTCGTGCACGAGGCCAAGTTGAAGCCATGGATCTTGTGGTTGGAGAGAAGGCCGTTGTCCTAAAGAACGTCGGGTCAAGGTACACCGTAGAGGTGGTGGATTTCCGCCGAGGGAACCAATTGCCCACGTTCTCCCTCATCTTTACCGAGTTTGAGAGTGAAGGCTTCGTATTTCATACTACGTGGCAGTGGGAAGTGGGTACGTGGCGAGAGCGGGCCAGTAGTGTGTGGGACACACTCACCTTGGAGCTACTCGATTGGGAAGTACCACCCACCATCTACGCTCCGGAGAAGAAGGGCACTCATGAAGCATGGCGCTTCTTTGATTGAGCTAACCAATTCTCAATCTGGAGACGTGGAAGGGGCCCGGTTTCACTCGGAGAAACACCCCATTTGCGGTAGGCGTTCGTGAACGAGTGGTGGAGGAAGTTACCACTCAATCCAAGGAAGAGGAGGATACGGTTCAACCGATAGTAGAAGAACGTGAGTTTGTGGTAGAATCTTTGGCACGTAGTGCAAGTTCCCCACCAAGCAAGCCTTTGCAATCAATTTTTGATTGGGAGGAGATGGCTTCACCATATGGAGGAGGAGGAGAACGGGGGGTGCGACGGTTTTCGGGTGCCACGGGCACTATCGAAGCGGATGACTTCAAGAGGGAGTTCACCATGTGGTGTGAACTCCAGAAGTCTCGCAACCCCAACTTCAACCCTTACATGGTGTGGAGGGCGTTATTTGGATGTCTAGAGGGAGCTCCGTT
>CAXARX010000766.1:0-42191 GCA_963971425.1 Bryoerythrophyllum caledonicum | reverse complement strand
TGGAGAATAATTTACATCTTTATTGTATACTCTTAATATCTTATGTTTGTTTCTTTTTGCAATATTCCGAAATTGAATTTTTTTTAAATATAAAGTAATTAGACGTTATTGGAACATTTTATCATTATGACGAATAGAAGGAGCTTTTCTAGAGATTTTCTACGATTTATAAATAATAATTAAGTTTATGCAATATGTCATGAATTGTAAATGTAAGAATAGAATAAATTATACCATCTATCATTTTCATGTCATCATTAAAATCTCAACAACATATCATCGTAAATAATTAAATATCTATGTAATGCTCCATACAGCATCATCATCATAAATATCTATATTATAATAGATTTATATATATATAATCGACATCTATTTAGATTTATATCATCATAGATTTCTATGATGATAATAAATATCTATATATCATATATATATATATATATATATATATATATATATATATATCTATATCATTATAGATATATGATAGATATCAATATCATCATCGATGTATGATATAAATATCATAAATATATTTTAGATATATCATAGATTTATCATATACATATATATTTCATATAATATCTATATCATATGATATTTACTAGGATATTTATATTATATATCTATATTATATAATATTTATATTATTGATAAATATATATATAATAGATATTTATATAGACATATAATATCCATATGATGATGTATAGATATATTATGCATATATCATATGTTGTCGATATTATATGATATCTATATGATATCAAATCTATATTATATGATTTTTATATCATATTATATCTATATTATATTATCATATGATGTCTCTATCATTTGATATCTATATTAAATCATCATGTGATGTGTAAATCTTATGATCTCTATATTATATGATGTTTGTAATTTTGTATCATATTATCATATGATATTTATATGATATTATTATATGATATCTACATTATATATATATATATATGATAGATAGACTATAGATATATTATTGATATTTCTCAAGTTTATAATTGATATATTATATAGATATCTACATCATAAATATAATGTAGATAGCTATATCATAGATATCTATGATATGATAGATGTCTATATGATGATGGATATATATATATATATATATCATTATAATTATTTAATAATGTATACAAGCCATTTTTTAACTAATGCCACATTAGCTATAAGGACCAAGACATAAAGCAACGAATTGGGTGTTCATTTTTTGTAAAGAACTTCATACTAATTACATCCTTTTAACAATTACAATAAGTATGGAAAATAGTGAAGGGGAAACCTTATATTTATTTTCAATAACCATACTATTTATTAAACCCTAAATGAGGAAAACATTCCAAGGATGTTTTTCTTTTAAAAAAAAGTGTATGAGCTTATAATTGTCCTTTATAAGCAAATTTCTTTATTCTTCCTAATTTGGCTCTATAGATGTTAGATTATAGGGAGCTTGCTTATTAGTATGCTTACCAATTTTGGGTGTGAAATTGTAAAAGAATTGTCAGTTTAGAATTAAAATAAAGGCATGTTTACTATTTTTAGTATGTTGCCTTACATTGAGATGCCTCCAAATGTACTAATAATTACCTTCTGAGATGTAAGGTGATGTGAAGTACTATGAATAGTGCTAGATTCGCAGACTAAACTCCCTAGGTCCCGAGGCTGGTTTTTGGCCAAGAAACACAGAAAACTGCCATTTCTATTGCAATGCGTAAATTAAATTGGAAAATGATGTTTTTCCAAATCTAACCGTAGTATCTTACACCTTACTAGATTGAAAATGCTGTGGAAATGCTTTAGAAATTTTGACCGCACAGAGTGCAAAATATGAACGTTTAAACTTTAAAGTGAAGAAAACAAGATTTTTTGAAAGGTGCCCGATAAACAAAATGCTCAATAACTTACACATTACTTATCCAAACTAAATGATTCAAAGCTTTCCTTGTAGACAAAAATATGATCTACTAGGAAAAAATTAAAATTAAATAAATTCAAAATTTTGTGTTTTTTTGGGGTGCACATTCTACATTGTTTGATTTATTTGAGCATAACTCTTACTCCTAGGCTTCAATTGAAACAAAAATTCTATGCCACGAAGCAAATCAAGTCGATTGAACTGTAGTAGCTTTTCCAAGTCTCCACGCATCCTTTCCGGATGGTTTGAGGACGATTGAATTTCATTATTCGTGTTATTAACGTTCACATGATTTAAACTCTTAGAAAACCTAATTTATAATCCGAATCACTATGCCTCGCAATAGATCGCCAAAGAAAAGCATGAAGGAGAAATCCCAAGACATTGATTAGGAGGATTGGGCCAACCCTCTGTGTGTTGCTGAACTATGATGGAAAAAAGAACCCAAGCGAAATTGGAACTGCACTATGTGCAAGAAGTACGTGAAGATAACGCACTTTCAAAGATTTGGCAAAGGAGAGTGCTTATGTTCAGGTTCGTCGTTCGGAGGAACAACAATCATCGTGTCTCAGCAGACACTTCATTCATCGATACGAGGAAGTAATTCCTAACGCAGGTTTACATAATTCAAACCACACATCATGAACTATTGGAACATGGCGATGGTGTGGGCATAGATTGTACTCCAAAAAGATGTTAATTGGCCTACATTATGCAAAGACGTCAACAACTGAATCGCAATGATGTAGTAATTGGTACGAAGTGGACTACAACAAGCGATTCTCTACCGGAGTCGTCTAATAAAGGACAATTTCGATTACGTGCGGTTGGTGGTGCCAGATGCTGAGGATTATGCATTAGAGGACGAAGACAATGCTGAAGATGCAACACTGTGACATTTGGAGAACGACACGAGCTTCGAGAAGATCGCGAGGACATTGAGTTTCAATCTTAAATGGAAGAAGCAACGTCATGGAGCTTGGAAGAGTAGCGTCGACAAAATTGGAATCATCAATCCAATAACCGCCAACACGGAGAATACGGCCAATTGTACGAGCCTCATAGTGAATCATATTCGGGAGGTTCAAGTGCAGGAGCGTCCCAACACAATAATGCAATTCCTCCTCCAACTTTTCGAGGTCTTCGTAGAGGAATTCCGAATATGGAGGTGCTGGAGGCGGCAATAGAGATGTGTACGATGGTGGACCGTATTTAGGGGTTTATTACCAAGGATCCAGAGCGCCATCTCATAACGATGACAACGATTCCAATTTCGATTGAAGTTTGCATTAGATTAGTATTGATATTAGGAAACATGTAAAACGTTATTCATAGTATATAAAAGAGTAACTAGATAGGTAGTATGGTAGATTGGTATACATACGACTATTATGAAAATCCACTCATATATAAGTAGTGGTGTTTTGAATATAAATATTCTATATTTTGTCGTTTGTACAATGCGTCACGTGATTCATGTCATTTCTAGTGCAAGTACAAGGTAATCACCATACATCAACAAGGTAATCATCATATGAAACCCATGTTTTTGAGTTACAATATTGAATTCGAAGTAAAAAGGAGTAGCGCACAAAGCAAAAATTTCCTTCTTCAATAATTTGGGAGGATAAAATTCTGGAAATGATCAAAATTTAGATCAGGGCTTGGCAAATTCAAAGGTGAATATTTTTTTCAATAAAAACATCTATTTTTATAATTTTGTATGTTATTAAAAACATTAATAACTTGTGGAGCTCAAAGGGGATAAGAAGAATAAAGTAAACAAAAAATTATATACATATAATTTTTTATTTTTTATTGTTACATATGTTATTTTATTTTATTTTCAAAATTTACGATCTATTAAACCCCTACAAGGTTAAGACTTAGAAAGTACAACGTACAAACCAATATTTACATAATTTATTAATTCTTCTTCAATTTTTACCACTCAACCCTGTAATGTATAAAGTAATATTGTAAAAACAGCCCCCAAAAAACAAACAACTTTAAAAAATAATTTAAAGTCGGCAAAGGATTGAGAAGCTCAAAGTAAACCCCCCTACAATAAATGTGTTATTTATTCATTTTAAAATCTAAAAAACATTTAAGAAATTGTTTTTTTTCTTCCTTGGTCCATACTGCTCGTGAATTTTGGGAAAGAGCATCGAGCGGACGATGAGGAGTTTCAGCAAGTGATTCTCAGGGCTGAATTCTTTGTTTATCGTTGTGCTGCGTTTGCGAAAATAAAAAATCGGCAAGGATCTATTGGTTAGTAGAACACTGCTATTGAAATTGAACAAGATGGTAGGAGCAGACAACATCTGATAGCTCTTCCAGACACGGCACGAGTCTTTCATCAAGACAACAAAGAAATGAAGGTGCGGTATGCAACTATTCGAAGGGTTGGGATGGAAGGATGTTTTAGATTACTACGGCACTAGGAATTTGCGGCAAAGTATCAAACCTGCATCGCACTCAACCGGAGCTTGCAAGAATGGAACACCTGAACGAGTCTATGGCAATGAGCATTGTACATGCTGGAGTTATACGGTTTGTAGCGGTTCATGCAACAAGAAATGAAGGATACGTGTATCCGTGGAACGACAAAATACAACAACAAATGTTGAACTTGGATAACAATTATTCACAGGACATAGTAAGTCGATTGTTGGCTAGCAAACTAACTGAGACGGAGATTGTTGACGCGTTTTCGGCATCCATGATTTTGAAGAAGCAAACGGTGCTAGCGTGGGCGTTTCTTCACATCATGCGTGCAGTGCATGATGCATGACATCTTCACAATGATCTTTGTCCCGACAACATCATATTCCACTTTTCTGAGGATGAGTCGTGACTGTACATTGGAGTGTGTGATTGGAGCATGGCTACCGTAGCTGCACAACCATCAAAATCATTGTACATGTTTACAATAGCAGCTGATATGCGAGAGGCTTTAGCAAGAAGGTGGTGGGTTGATCGTATTTTCACAAACGAGATGCAGATGTGGAAATAATTCCATATTTATCGCCTGAATCCGAGTGCAAAATAGCTCAACGAATCAACAACAATGAACATCCTTTTGTTAAAATTGCACATAGCCATGTGCACTTATTTTTGCGAGAAATGCCTCATTCTTGTAAAGAATGTAAACAATTATCCAATATTGTGAAGAGTAATTAAATTTTTTTAAATGAGTTTTGAGAATATTTAATGTAATCATGATGAAATTGAAATTTATATTTTAGAAAAAAAACTTTAATATTCTGTAGCTTGTTTTATTGAATATTTTGAATGAAATTTATAGGAATTATGTGTGGGAATAAATTGTATTTGAATATGTTGATTGTAAAAGCATATTTAGCTAATAAGAAGATTTAACTATTACATATTTCATATAGGGAGGGTATTATTTATACAATACCATGAGATATATCAATGTAAAAGTAAAATCAAAATGTTTGTACATATTATTACTTTTAACATATCAAACAATTTTTGATTCTAAATCTAGAGTGCATACTAATATCAAAGTTTGTTATTTCAATCGTGTTATTCATTACACTCGTTGATGAATATTAGATGATTATAAAAACATTTAATTTTTTTTATGAAATTTTGGATTTTATTTTATTTTTTATGTAACAAAATAATATAATCTAGAAAAAAATTGTTTTGTTTTGCTTATTTAAAAAGTTTAGAAGATTATTTTAAATAAAATATACTATGCAAATCATACGCTCTAGCCTATACTCACATTTCATCATATTCTATACTAATTTGAAGAATATTCAGATACATGTATTTTGAACTTAGCCCTTATGAAAATGGTTATTATATTAATTTTATATCATTAATGATATATGTTATTGCCAATAACATACAATAATTACAGAATACCCTAAACCTGTCAAACAATCTACATATATCTATTTCAATTCAACTAAGATTAGCATATAAAAAAGGTATATGTTTCATACAAGTGCCTATAATGTACAAATTATTCAGTAGACTTAGACAACCCTATGCCTAAACTATAAAAGTCTTCTATTTATGGATAGACTAAAGCCTTTACAGCAAATTCGGTAGCCGTTTCTACTCGAGCATTAATTTCAATTTCTTCTGTTCCTGTCAAATTTTCGCTCAATGTTTAAGGTTGCACTTGAGTTCTTGAAATTCTCAAATATATGAAGAATCATATTGAAGATAGGTTTCCTTCCTACAATATCATTGGCAATTTCTTCGAGTGTATACCACTGCATACTGTTATTCCAACGATCAAGGTAGGAATGATAATAATAGCCATCTTCATTGTGCTTTGGTCTAACCTGTGCAGGAGGAATATGAAATGGATCCGGAGTTGACAGAGAAACTGGTTCATCGTCTTCAATACGTTGTCGTGCTGTAAACATGTACACATTGTAAAAAGTGTGTTCATTTAGATTTTAGAAAGATTCTATGATTCGGAAGAGAAAGCTTACTGATGACGTTTCCAATGGCTTCAAGGTGACGCTTGTTACCAGTAAAATTGATAAAAAGTTCAAGCCTTAGACAAACATCATCAGTTTCAAGCAATCTCTTTCATCCCATAGAACTTCTGTTTGGATTTGTAATTTGGCTGTAGAATGTCGAGTTGGAGGGTTTTTTCAGAGAGTCAAGATGAAGAGTCTCGGCCAGAGGGAGAACAAGAACTCTCATTATCTCAACTGCCGGATGAACCTCTTTCACCATTAAGGCTGGCACCTCCACGAGAAGAAGGTGGGCCTTCTCGACCGCCAAAGCAACCTCGATTGGAATTACGATGGCACGGAAATCTTCAACGTGACGCCCGTGCTTTGGTAATCCTCTTGCAAGTTGGAAGTGTCGAACCCGGCGGTCGTGAGGTTACGTTTGAAGGATGTTTCGAGGGTCTCAACAGTGAACAGTATTTGTACTGTATTTCAAGGCCCATCGAGGGTAGCCGCGGCCATCAACGATGGTTAGAAGGTCCAGTCAATTCTTTGACTAAGGCGGGGCGTGCCGAATACATCGCGAGAACTGTTGGGCGCATCCTCGAATTTTTGAAGATGGAGTGACGATTCTTTTTGAAGCTGTGTTTTTTACCTCCGTTTTGATAAGTTGTAGGGTTTAGGTTGTTGATTTTGGAGTTTGTAGAGAGGTTGAAAGGAAGAAGGTTAGAATTAGTTTACCTTCTTTCTTTTTGATATTTTGTTTGGTTGAATATAAATTGTAGAAATTACGTGGATGAAGGGATAATGGATGAATAGATGAAAATAGGATGGCCAATGAAGGTTTAGGAGCCCATGTGGCCATGATAATGGCTGATGTGGCCCCTTTGACCAAAGTTTTGGTCGAATGGATCATCTTCTTCCTTTTTTCTAGGATGTGGAAGTTAGTTTTTTGGTGTGAGTTTTGGAGAAATGGGCTGATGGAGAAAGGCCGCAACTTTGAGCGACCATATCATCTGTAATACGAACTATTTTGAAATGAAAATTTGAGGGTTTGTTCTTCTAGTCTATGCGCTTCTATTGGCATCTTTTATGCATGATTTGGAGTTGTGAGCAAGAAGTTACAAGCGTGTGAGTGGAGGAGAGTCTGGTGCCACCCAACCAAGAGGAGCGGAGATTCGAGCGGCCACCAAAGTTTGTAAACTTTGCTCAACTTCTTGAAATTTTGAGGTGTTATAGAAGCTTGTCTTGTCTTTCTATGAACTCATTTCTTGAAGCAATCAAAGCTTTGAAGAAAAAGTTATAGCTCTTGAAGTAGAGAAGGGTATGTTACTCCTTTTATTTGGGATCCGAGGCTTTGTGAAGCCATAAAATCTTCTTGAAAAACTTTTAGATAGTGATATTCCTAGTGAAGATAGTAGAATTTGTTAGCTCTCTGAAGAGCTATTATTTTCTTAGTTTGGTGTTGAATTGCAAAAGTTATAGGCAGTGAAGCGGAGGAAGGTCTGCTGCCTTTGTTTTTGAGAGATTGTGTGAGGTTTGCAGGTGAATACACTTTGTGTATTCAATTTTCATAAGTGTTTTTGCTTAAGTGTTGTTTGGGGAAGAGGATCCAATTTGGATTTCTTGAATTTTGTATTGGTACCTTCCCTCGTGGCGGACACAGTCCCGTTTTGTGTTGTGGATAGGCGCTTTCAATTCGTAGTTGTTTCGTGGTGGTGAGGTCGGGTTAATGGCCGGCGAGACCATTGAATGTGTACCAAGTGGGCGGTACTTGTTTTCCCTTGTAATGAGGCTGGATTGATGACCAGCAGATTACAAGGTTTGGTGGTGATACAGGTGCAGGTGCAGGTTGCCCTTACCCTGTAGATAGTTGCAGGTACCCAAGTAGTCATTAAAACTACTTGGAGGTGTTTACATTTGAGGCTTTGGGCCAGCGGTAGATACCAATGAGGCTTGTTAGCCTAATCGACGTTGGATACTACTAAGAGGCCTCGGGTCTTAAGTGTAGACAGGGTTTTACGGTTACAAAACAAACCGCGTTTTTTAACGTGCCATTGGTTTTCTTAAACCAATCTTAGCCGCAGCTAAGAACCCCGTGTTTTCCCAAGGCAAACTCTCTTACCCCGACATTTGGTGCTTCCACTGAGAGAGCTTTGGGGCGGCTTCTTTGGTTGAAAACCATGGAAGGCTTTGAAGGAGGTGGTTTTGAAGCTCAATCAAACATGGAGGCTATGTTTGGAGCACTGAGGATGTTTATGGAGCAACAAAGAGCTCATCCTGGTGGCCAAGGTGCTACCAAAGCTCTTAAAGGAGTTGTTGATAAAATGGGAAGATTTGATGGGAAGAACATCACGAAGTTTCTAAGGGCATATGTCTGTGAGATGGAAGTGCATCAAATATCTGGTGACCAGATGATGCAAACTTTCAGCCTGGCTGTTGTACCTGAGATTCGTGAGAGGGTTGAGGAAATTCGAGAAGGTGTAAACGTGACCACCTGGTTGGCGTTTGAAGAAAGATTGAGGGACGAATACTTTGATGAAGATTCAGAGAGGATGACCAAGAGATCTTTCCTTGACTGGATTGAGCAACGACCTGGAAACAATTTAAATCCAAATGAGTTGCTTAGGGAATTTGAGAAGAAGTACAATCAGCTTCCTTTGGCAGAGAGACGCCTTCTTGACACTAGGAAGGCGGAGCTATTTCTACAAGCTGCTGATGATGCTTTAGAAGATAGACTTCTTCTACTTCTTGGAGACCGAGCCACTGAAGGGGGGTTCACTAATGATTGGAGGAGAGTAGAAGAAACAGTTACTCTAGTGGCAAAGCAACGAAGGGTGAGATCTAGAGGTGTGGGAGCACGAATGGATGTAGTGCCCGTGCCAGCTGCTAGGACTCCTAAAGTATCATTTGCCCCTACACCTTCAACATCAACTTCAAAAAACGTCAAGACAGTTGATGAGGGTACTCTTGATGAGCTTATCAAAGGTATCCGAGATTTGAGGGTGGAAATGAGTGAACTGAAGAAGGCTCGAGGGCCCCAATCATCAAATGGTCCCAGATCATTTGTACAGAGATGTATCTGGTGTGATGAGGAAGAAAGCCACAGTCTTCGAGGCTGCAAACATTATGATGAGGCTCTCAAAGAAGGGTTGGTGATCTTTAAAGATGGAAAGATTCACGATGCATCCTCAAACATGCCTTTGAACACCAACTTTGGCAAGGGAGGAATGAAAAAGATAATTGAAGAAAAGATTGCCAGATCTGTTTATCTGCGTGGAAAGGGTGTTGAGACGTTCCACATAGGAGTGGAACAGCACACCTTTGAGACTTCATTAGCTCCATCTCCAGAGATTTTACGCAGAGGAGCTGGTGCCATCCGAAAGGTGACTGGTTGGGAGGATCCCGTGGATGCAATTAGCATCAGAGCCTTTTTGGGAGAAGTACAAGGCATTAGCAATGAAAATGATGCCTTTGTTGAGGAGAAACGAGGACGAAGTGTTGAAGAAGATGATGTGGGAGAGCCAGCATCAAAAAGAAAGCTCCAGGGATTCAAAGAAGGTGAAAGGAGAGAAGGGCCAGCTGCTTACACGCGGCAAAAGGCTGGAAAATCACCTGCCTTTGTTCATCCTGGAGATGGACCATTGCCTAAAGAAATGTGGGAAGGTCCAAACAGGAGCAAGAAGGACAAAGAGAGAGAAGATTCAAATAAAGGCAAAGGCAAGGGGCCGGCCTACAAACTACAATCAGATATTGAATCTTCCATAGACATGAAGGGTGTGCTGGAAGAAAGAATTTTGGATGCCAAGATAGAGTTTACATTGAGGGAAGCTCTTGGCATAGCCAAAAAAGATTTTCATGAATTGATCATCGATGTCATCAAGAGGAAGAGGCAGATGACAGCTGAATCAGTCATGGTGAAAGCTTTAGACACCCGCATGACTGCTGAAGAAGAAAGTGAGATTGGGCAGGCTTTTGCTATAATGGGCAAATTTGTGGCTGAAGAGAAGATGGCCACAGATAAGGCATGTGGGATATATGAAACCCCAAGCAATACAGAGGCCAATCTTTGTTCACACAATATATCAGATCATGGAGATGAAGTGGTTTTGCTCCCATCTGGTGAAGCGTGTATGATTTGCAAGAGATTTAGAATTGCCTCAACTCAGTGCCCATTGAAAGATGAAAATATGAAACAAATGATGTTAGAGGGGGTGAAAAGCTTCAAGAAGGAAGTTTGTTCACCAAAAACTCCAGAAGAAGAGAAGAAGTTGGAGGATGGAAGGACCTCTGAAGAGACATATACAAAGGAGGCTAAGGAAGAAGCCAACACCTATGGATGTGCAATTGTTCATAGGGCAGAAGGAGAAAGTGAAGGAAGAATGGATTACTTTCATCCATTTTGGGCTAGAGCTACCACGGAGACTCGTGTAAAGCTAGGAGAGTTAGATGACTCTGTCTTAGCTCTTGTGGATCATGGATCTGAGATCAACCTCATGTCCCGAAAGATTTACGAGAAAGGCAAATGGCCAATTGATACAAGTCACGGTTGGGTGATGAGGGCTGCCAACAACGGGCGAGGTTCTTTGTATGGAGCATGTCCAGCTGTGCCAACTAGAATTGGAGATGTGGAAGTTGAGCAAAACTTCTTTGTGCAAGATTATGGGGTTTATCCTATAATTTTGGGACAACCATACATTACCGCATCAAGAATGGAGACAAAGGTGTTGGATGATGGATCCCATTATGCTCGAATTCGAAGTTGTGATGGCAAAAGATCGGTGCAATTTCTCACCGTGACCCCTAACAACGAAAGGCACCGAGCTGAGCTCAGAAAAGGGCCTTTATCCAATCCTCTAGACTTTATGGATTTTTAAAATGCACACGTGGAGAGAGGGGATCCATGGGTGCAAAAAGATCCAAGTCTCTTAAATTCCCCAATGTACAAAATGTTGGTGACTTTTTCAGTGTGAAAGAGTGTGGTTTTGTGAATTATACAAGTATGAAGAACCTAAATCCCGAATGCAAAAGGATTACAAAAAGATGGAGAAAAGGCTAAAAAAGATGAAGGTGATTTTAGATGATGAGTACATATCTGGAGTATTTGAAGAAGAAGGCATTGCAGACGATGTGCTACAAGTTTTGCATGCTTTACATTTTGATGAAGAAGAGAGTGATGATGGTGATGTTGAAGTTCAAATTCACTCACGATCTCTATACGATGAAGTACTGAAGGTTGTATCAAAGATTGATGAGTTTCAAACTTACTGGTCAAAATATGAGGCCTTGGTGAATACCAAATATAAAACAGTAGCAAAGAAGGTCAAGCCAGTAGCAACTCAGCTACCTTCTGACACTGATGAACACATTAGACAGGCAGGAAAAGAGCCTGGTCTAAGAGAAGCAAGAAAAATTGGGCACAAGTTTACAAAAGAAACATTGGCAAATTTGAAGATAGGAGAGGATGGATTCTTGACTAAAGTCGAACAAAAGAGATTCCAAGACATGCTCTCCAAGCATGGCAAAGCCTTTGCCTCTTCACCGGACGAGATTGGGTGTGTACATCCAAGCATCATCGCGCCAATGGTTATCTTCACTGTGCCTCATATGCCATGGGATTTAAAACCTATCCCAGTACCACGAGCTCTACTTCCCAAGCTTGTGGACTTGTTAAAAGAGAAAATGAAGATGGGAATACTTGAACCTTCAATGGCTCCATATTCAAACCGTTGGTTTACTGTGCCCAAAAAGTCAGGAGCATTGAGGTTCATTCAAGATATGCAACCAGCTAACAAAGTAACTATCAGGAACAAAGGATCAGGGCCTGTTGTTGATGAAGTAGCTGAAGCATTTGCAGGGCATGCCATCTACTCCATTGGAGATTTATACTCTGGTTATGATCAATTTCAGCTAGCAGCTGAAAGTAGAGATCTAACAACCATGAAGACTCCACTTGGATTGGTTCGAATGTGTACATTGCCTCAAGGTGCTACTAATTCAGTAGCACACATGCAAAATGCTATGAATCAAATTTTACGAGACTTTGTCCCTGAAAAGACCATACCCTTTGTGGATGACATTCCAATCAAGGGTTGCATGAAGAGTGCACAAGACATGACTGTTCAAGATGATGGTTGTAGAGCTTTTGTGTCTAAGCACATCAATGATGTTGATGAAATCTTGAGGAGACTTGAAGAAGTAGACTTGACTCTTTCTATTGACAAGTCAAAATTTGGAGTTGATGAGATTTTGGTAGTTGGCCATCTATGTGGGTGGTATGGACGAAAACCTAATCCTGAAAAGGTGGATGCTATTGGCAAGATGAAGCCTTGTAGCAATATCACTGAAGTAAGAAGATTTCTTGGGGCATGTGTATTCTACCACATATGGATACCTCATTTTGCTCATATATCAGAACCACTTTACAAACTATTGAGGAAAAAGAACAAGTTTGTATGGGGGTATGAGCAAGACTTGGTCATGGAGGAGTGAAGAAGATCTTGAAGTCACCACCGGTTCTAAAACAAGTCGATTATACAAGTGAAAGACCGGTGATTGTGACAGTTGATACTAGTCCAATAGCCATTGGATGGGCTGTTGGACAAGATGATGAACAAGGAAACAGATTTGCTATTCGATTTGGAGCAAGGATCCTTACAGAAAGACAAAGAGCATATCCACAAGTGAAAAGAGAGCTTTGGGGAGCACTTACCAGCATTAAAGGCAGAGAGAAATTATCTCATTGGTGCCAATGTTGTATTGGAGACTGATTGCTTACCCTTACTTGGCATGATAGCCAATTGCTCTTCACCGGACATTGCGATGCTTCGATGGATAGCTTACATAAAATCTCTTAATCCAGTTTTGGTACACATTGCTGGAAAAAAGAACTCAGTTGCGGACATGTTGTCTCGAGCCAGATATTTTCATGAATACGAAATGATGGCTCCAGAAGAGTGTGAAGATCTTTCAGATGAAAGCTATGTGTTGGCGTTGAATGGAGAGGGATTGAACAATGAAACTTTACCATTCAAAGCAGAGCTATATGAAGGGAAGCTGAAAGACATTGGTCTTTATTTGAGCACTCTGAAGAGGCAAGAAGGTTGGTTAAGCAAAACCTTCAAAGACATCAGACATCAGTCTTACGGTTACCTCTTGCGAGAAGGTTATTTATGGAAACGACCTAAGAGGGCTGATGAAACGCCGTTGAGAGTGGTGGATGACTCTGAGACTAAAACCAAAGTTCTTGAACAGTTTCATGATACACTTTGGGGCGGTCATAGAGGAGTATGGGCTACATATGCTAAAATCAAAGAGCGTTACTGGTGGAAGGGATTGTACAAAGAAGTTGAAGACTTTGTCGCTTCTTGTGTTATATGCCAGCTGCAGTCCAAACTTCGATACAGAGATGAACTACATCCCACTTATCCTCTTTCAATTCATTTCCAATGGATGATTGACTTGGTTGCAATGCCACCTGGAACATGGGGAATGAAATACCTTGTGTTGGCAAGAGAAGAGCTCTCAAATTTTGTTGAAGGGAGGGCTTTACGAACCAAATCAACAGAGGGAGTTTGTCGGTTCATACTTGAGGATATTTTCAGCCGATATGGAACTATCGGTAGGATGAGAGCTGACAGAGGAGAGCTTGATGCTGTTGAAGCAAAAGAATTCTTCAACAGACATGGTGTAAAGCTGACATTGACAACGGCTTATAATCCTGAAGCTAATGGCAAGATTGAAAGAGGACATCCTCCCATCATTCAAGCATTGGTGAAAGCATGTAGAGGAAAGCCTAATATTTGGCCTAAGTTGCTTCCTTTTGCTTTGTGGGCGGATAGAACTACACACAGTAGTGTCACCGGTTACATGCCTGTACAGCTCATGCACGGACAAAAGCCTATTATGCTAGCAGAAGAATCTATTCCAACATGGATTTTTTTGTCTTGGGAAGACAACATTGATACCGAAAGGTTGTTGGAGCTTCGTATTCAACAACTTCAAAGGTTGCCTGAAGATCATCAAGTGGCTTTGGAAAGACTAAAAGCTGCACGATTAGGCAACAAAGAAAGGTTTGATAGAACCCATCGACTGAGATTGCGAAAAATTGAAGAAGGAGATTGGGTGCTAATGTTTGATAGTACTTTGGAACATCAACACAGCACTGTAAGGAAATTTGCACGCCGATGGTTTGGACCTTATGTGGTAGTCAAAGTACATGACAATGCCACATACTCACTTCGAGAACTGGACGGTACTCCATTACGAATTCCTGTGGCAGGAAAAAGAATAAAGGCATTTCGAAGGAGAAGTCAAGAATTTTATCCTGATGGCTTGAATGCCTTCTTCCATCCACCCCTCCCAACAGAGACTCCAGATTCACAGTCAGGATACGAAGATGATATACATGGGGAATGAAACTTGGCACATACCAGAGGATGTGCAGGTTTAGAGGGGGTGAATGTCGTGCTGTAAACATGTACACATTGTAAAAAGTGTGTTCATTTAGATTTTAGAAAGATTCTATGATTCGGAAGAGAAAGCTTACTGATGACGTTTCCAATGGCTTCAAGGTGACGCTTGTTACCAGTAAAATTGATAAAAAGTTCAAGCCTTAGACAAACATCATCAGTTTCAAGCAATCTCTTTCATCCCATAGAACTTCTGTTTAGATTTGTAATTTGGCTGTAGAATGTCGAGTTGGAGGGTTTTTTCAGAGAGTCAAGATGAAGAGTCTCGGCCAGAGGGAGAACAAGAACTCTCATTATCTCAACTGCCGGATGAACCTCTTTCACCATTAAGGCTGGCACCTCCACGAGAAGAAGGTGGGCCTTCTCGACCGCCAAAGCAACCTCGATTGGAATTACGATGGCACGGAAATCTTCAACGTGACGCCCGTGCTTTGGTAATCCTCTTGCAAGTTGGAAGTGTCGAACCCGGCGGTCGTGAGGTTACGTTTGAAGGATGTTTCGAGGGTCTCAACAGTGAACAGTATTTGTACTGTATTTCAAGGCCCATCGAGGGTAGCCGCGGCCATCAACGATGGTTAGAAGGTCCAGTCAATTCTTTGACTAAGGCGGGGCGTGCCGAATACATCGCGAGAACTGTTGGGCGCATCCTCGAATTTTTGAAGATGGAGTGACGATTCTTTTTGAAGCTGTGTTTTTTACCTCCGTTTTGATAAGTTGTAGGGTTTAGGTTGTTGATTTTGGAGTTTGTAGAGAGGTTGAAAGGAAGAAGGTTAGAATTAGTTTACCTTCTTTCTTTTTGATATTTTGTTTGGTTGAATATAAATTGTAGAAATTACGTGGATGAAGGGATAATGGATGAATAGATGAAAATAGGATGGCCAATGAAGGTTTAGGAGCCCATGTGGCCATGATAATGGCTGATGTGGCCCCTTTGACCAAAGTTTTGGTCGAATGGATCATCTTCTTCCTTTTTTCTAGGATGTGGAAGTTAGTTTTTTGGTGTGAGTTTTGGAGAAATGGGCTGATGGAGAAAGGCCGCAACTTTGAGCGACCATATCATCTGTAATACGAACTATTTTGAAATGAAAATTTGAGGGTTTGTTCTTCTAGTCTATGCGCTTCTATTGGCATCTTTTATGCATGATTTGGAGTTGTGAGCAAGAAGTTACAAGCGTGTGAGTGGAGGAGAGTCTGGTGCCACCCAACCAAGAGGAGCGGAGATTCGAGCGGCCACCAAAGTTTGTAAACTTTGCTCAACTTCTTGAAATTTTGAGGTGTTATAGAAGCTTGTCTTGTCTTTCTATGAACTCATTTCTTGAAGCAATCAAAGCTTTGAAGAAAAAGTTATAGCTCTTGAAGTAGAGAAGGGTATGTTACTCCTTTTATTTGGGATCCGAGGCTTTGTGAAGCCATAAAATCTTCTTGAAAAACTTTTAGATAGTGATATTCCTAGTGAAGATAGTAGAATTTGTTAGCTCTCTGAAGAGCTATTATTTTCTTAGTTTGGTGTTGAATTGCAAAAGTTATAGGCAGTGAAGCGGAGGAAGGTCTGCTGCCTTTGTTTTTGAGAGATTGTGTGAGGTTTGCAGGTGAATACACTTTGTGTATTCAATTTTCATAAGTGTTTTTGCTTAAGTGTTGTTTGGGGAAGAGGATCCAATTTGGATTTCTTGAATTTTGTATTGGTACCTTCCCTCGTGGCGGACACAGTCCCGTTTTGTGTTGTGGATAGGCGCTTTCAATTCGTAGTTGTTTCGTGGTGGTGAGGTCGGGTTAATGGCCGGCGAGACCATTGAATGTGTACCAAGTGGGCGGTACTTGTTTTCCCTTGTAATGAGGCTGGATTGATGACCAGCAGATTACAAGGTTTGGTGGTGATACAGGTGCAGGTGCAGGTTGCCCTTACCCTGTAGATAGTTGCAGGTACCCAAGTAGTCATTAAAACTACTTGGAGGTGTTTACATTTGAGGCTTTGGGCCAGCGGTAGATACCAATGAGGCTTGTTAGCCTAATCGACGTTGGATACTACTAGGAGGCCTCGGGTCTTAAGTGTAGACAGGGTTTTACGGTTACAAAACAAACCGCGTTTTTTAACGTGCCATTGGTTTTCTTAAACCAATCTTAGCCGCAGCTAAGAACCCCGTGTTTTCCCAAGGCAAACTCTCTTACCCCGACAACGTACTCAGTTGCATGGAGCTTGCCCATCTCTTTCCACACAAATTGGAGATGTGTACGTTGAACAAAATTATTTTGTTCAAAACTCTAGTCCATACCCTGTGCTTTTGGGTCAACCATTCATCACTGCTTCACGAATGGAGACTAAAGTGTTGGATGATGGATCTCACTATGCCCGAATTCGAAGCGTTGATGGAAAGAAGTCGGTACAATTTCTGACTGTAAGAGCCGTTAACGAAAGACATCGGATCCAGCTTAGGGAGAATCCTCTTCCTACTTCCATCCACTTCCCAAATTTCTAGAGGGCACAAGTGGAGTGTGGGGATCCACTGGTGCCAAAAAGCTTAAAGATTTTAGAGTCCCCAATGTACATACCAATGTTCAGTGTGGATTTTTGAGTGTGACTAGAAATGAAGTTATTAGTATTACAAGTGTTGAACACTTGGATCCTATTTATAAAAGATCTGTGAGAAAAATGGAGAAAAATCTAAAAAGAGTGAAGATTTTAGAAGAAGATGAAGCCATCTCAGGAGTTTATGAGGAGAATGGTATACCAGACAACTTTTTGCAAATTTTGCAAGAAGTTAAGATAAATAAAGATGCTCATAGGGTCAATCCTTGTGTAGTGAGCATTCATTCAGCTTCATTGTACCATGAGGTTCTGGAAGCAGTTACAAAGTTGCATGATTCAAACTTGGATGAGCTAAGATTGGAAGCTGCAGTATACACCAAATACAAGACTGTAGCCAAAAAGGTGAAGCCTGTGGCTACTCAGCTACCATCTGACACTGATGAACATATTAAGCAAGCTGAGAAAGAGCCAAGTTTGAGGGAGACAAGAAAGATTGGACACAAGTTTACGAAAGAAAGTTTGGCAAGCTTAAAAATTGGAGGAGATGATTTCTTGACTGAGCCGGAGAAGAAGAAATTTCAAGACATGCTTCTTTTGCATGAAAAAGCCTTTGCTTCTTCGCCAGATGAAATCGGATGTGTACAACCTAGCGTTGTGACACCTATGGTGATTTTCACGGTGCCTCATGTACCGTGGGATCTAAAGCCTATACCTGTACCTAGAGCTTTACTTCCAAAACTCGTGGAGTTGCTCAAAGAAAAGATCAAGATGGGCATACTTGAGCCATCCATGGCTCCTTATTCAAACCGATGGTTCACCGTTCCAAAAAAGTCAGGAGCATTGAGATTTATTCAAGACATGCAACCTGCTAATAAAGTGACCATTAGGAACAAAGGATCTGGACCAATTGTTGATGAAGTGGCTGAAGCATTTGCTGGACATGCAATTTATTCCATTGGAGACCTATATTCTGGTTACGATCAATTCCAATTGGCTGCTGAGAGCAGGGATTTGACAACCATGAAAACTCCACTTGGTTTAGTGCGCATGTGCACATTGCCCCAAGGTGCCACTAACTCGGTGGCACACATGCAAAGCGCCATGAATCAAATCCTAAGAGAATTTGTGCCAGAGAAGACCATACCTTTTGTAGATGATATTCCTATGAAAGGATGTGAGGAGAAGAAAAAGAACTTGAAGGTTCAAGATGATGGTTGTAGAGCTTTTGTGAGCAATCATATCAAAGATGTATCAAAAATCTTGGATAAACTTCAAGAAGTGAATTTGACTCTCTCCATTGAAAAGTCAAAGTTTGGGGTTGATGAGATTTTGGTAGTTGGACATTTATGTGGTTCCTATGGAAGAAAACCTAATCCTGAAAAGGTCGACGCTATTGAAAGAATGAAGGCATGTAGCAATGTCACTGAAGTAAGGAGGTTTCTGGGAGCCTGTGTATTCTATCAAATTTGGATCCCTCATTTTGCTCATGTATCAGAGCCATTGTACAAACTTTTGCGTAAGAAGAACAAATTCCTTTGGCAACATGAACAAGATTTGGCTATGATGGAGTTGAAGAAAATTTTGAGATCACCACCGGTTCTCAAGCAAGTGAGTTATGATTGTGGGAGACCGGTGATAGTGACTGTTGATACAAGTCCAATTGCAATTGGATGGGCTATTGGACAAAATGATGATGAAGGAAAAAGATTTGCTATCCGATTTGGAGCAAGGATTTTGACTGAGCGGCAACGAGCATACCCACAAGTCAAAAGAGAACTATGGGGTGCACTCACTGCTCTGAAGGCAGACAGAAACTACCTAATTGGAGCAGAAGTGGTAGTAGAGACGGACTGCTTACCTTTGCTGGGGATGATAGCCAATTGTAATTCACCAGACATTGCTATGCTACGATGGATTGCCTACATCAAGTCTTTGAATCCTGTGCTAGTCCACATTGAAGGCAAAAACAATTGTGTTGCCGATATGTTGTCTAGAGCAAGGTATTTCAATGAAAAGGAGATGATGGCTGAAGAAACAAGTGAAGAACTATCACATGGAAGCTATGTGATGAGAGCAGAAGGAGAAAGTTCATCCACAAAAGCTTTGCCTTTTAAAAAAGAGCTCTATGAAGAAAGGCTAAAAGACATTGGACTCTATTTGAGTACCATGGAAAGGCAAGAAGGCTGGATGGACAAGACTTTTAAGGATATCAGACATCAATCCTATGGTTTTCTGTTAAGAGATGGTTTCCTATGGAAGAGGACAAAAAGAGCTGGTGAAGTGCCATTAAGAGTGGTGGGAGATTCTGAGACCAAAGGTCAAGTCCTAAAAGAATTTCATGATACAAATTGGGCTGGTCATCGAGGAATCTGGGCCACTTATACAAAGATCAAGGAGAGATATTGGTGGAAGGGACTCTACAAAGATGTTGAAGAGTTTGTAGCGTCTTGTGTGGTGTGCCAATTACAATCTAAAGTGCGACACAGAGACGAATTGCATCCCACTTATCCTACTGCTATCCATTTTCAATGGATGATCGATTTGGTGGCTATGCCAAATGCAATGTGGGGAATGAAATACCTTGTTTTGGCACGGGAAGAGCTTTCAAACTATGTTGAAGGAAGGGCTCTAAGGACCAAGGCAACGGAGAATGTATGTCGGTTTATTCTCGAAGACATTTTTAGCCGTTATGGGAGCATTGGCCGCATGAGAGCTGACAGAGGAGAGTTGAATGCCACTGAAGCCAAGGAGTTCTTCAAACGATATGGAGTGCAACTGAAGCTTACAACAGCTTACAATCCAGAGGCTAATGGCAAAATTGAGAGGGGACATCCACCTATTGTCCATGCACTAGTAAAGGCTTGCAAAGGAAAGCCAAACTTATGGCCAAAACTCCTACCATTTGCTCTATGGGCTGATAGAACTACACACAGTACTGTCACAGGTTACATGCCTGTAGAGCTTATGTATGGACAGAAGCCAATTATGCCAGCGGAGCAAGATATTCCTACATGGATGTTTCTTGCATGGGAGGATGGCATAAGCAGAGAAAGACTGTTGGAACTTCGTATTCAACAGCTTGGAAAGGTTACCTGAAGACCTTGAGATTGCAATTGAAAAGATGAAAGCTGCAAGACTCAACAACAAAGATAGATTTGACAAAACACATCGATTGCGATTGAAAGAGATTAGAGAGGGTGATTGGGTGCTTGTGTTTGACAGCACACTAGAGCATCAACATAGTACATTGAGGAAGTTTGCCAAAAGATGGTTTGGCCCGTATGTCGTTATGAAAGTGCATTCAAACAGCACATATTCACTACGTGAATTGGATGGTGTACCTCTACGTGTACCTGTGGCTGGAAAAAGAATTAAAGTTTTTCGAAGAAGTGGAAGGTATCATCTTGAAGATCTTCAAACAATATTAAACCCACACAAATGGAAGATGATCAACAAGAAGAAGATAATATTGACAACTTAGAAGATGCAGAAGATGAAATCCAAGATATTGATGGCGACAGAATTTGCACATACCAGAGGATGTGCAGGTTTAGAGAGGGTGAATGTCGTGTAGTAAATATGTACATAGGGTAAAAACATATTATAATATGTTTTATTGAATAGCTTCAAGGTGACGCCATTCTGTTGAGATGCATAACATCAATAATAAAGGGCGGTTTGCCTTAGAGCTTCATTCAATCTTATTAGTGATATTTGTTTTCCAGTTTAGATTCAGAATGTCGAACTGGAGGGTTTTTTCTGAGTCTCAAGATGAAGAGCCTCAACCGGAGGCTGAGCTTGAACTTTCGTTATCACAGTTGCCAGATCAGCCTGTTATATTGCGGGATCCTGCATTGTCATTTGAGCATACTCGTGATGAAGGTGGACCTTCTCGACCATTGAAGCAACCTCGTTTAGAGCAGCGGTGGCACGGGAACCTTCAGCGGGATGCTCGAGCATTGGTGATCTATTACAAGTTGGGAGTGTTGAACCTGATAGTTGTGAAATGACTTTTGAAGGGTGTTTTGAAGGTCTGAACAAGGAGCAATACATGTATTGCATGACGAAGCCCGTTGAAGGTAGCCGTGGTCATCAACGATGGTTGGAGGGCCCAGTTAATCCTTTGTCAAAGGACGGACGTGCAGACTACGTTGCCAACATTGTTCGGCGCATCCTCAAGTTTCTGCAGATGGAGTGATGCTTCGATTGAGACTCTAGTTTTTTACCTCTAATAGACATCTTTTGGATGTTAGTATGTAATTGTTGTTTGAATATTTTCAAAATTTACAAAGTATAGTTTTAGTTCTTGAAAAAGACATTAGTATTAATAAGTTTGCAATAGGAGAATGGAAAATAAGAGAAGTGTGAAAGGAGATGTAGTTGGAATCTTAGGTGGGGTCTTTAGGTGGGGTCTTAGTAGGGACATGAGCCGAAAAGTCTCATCTCTCACCTTAGATTAGGGAGAAGAGAAGGAGAAGATACGGGAGTGAGTGTGTGAGAAGTAAGTTGTTTTTTGTGTTTTGAGTGTGGAGGTTTTTGAAGCCGAACTTGGAATTGATGTAGCTCATGGAGCATATGTTATTATATAATGAAAATTTAGCATTGCAAAATTTGTGACAAGAGGTTTCCAAAAAGTGTTTGCAAGTTAGATTTTGAAGTTATGAGTCAAAAGTTATAGAGGTTCAAAGTTGTGAAAACCCGAGGACCTCCATTGAGAGGTCAGAGGCTTCAACGAGCCATATCTTTTGAGTCAATTGTTTGTTTATCTTGAAATTTTCAGAGAGTATAGTTCTTATCACAAGGTTTTCAAAAACATATCACAAAAGCCGTTTGGAGTTTGGAGCAGAAAGTTATAGCGTGCTGAAGTTGAGGTTGTGTGCAAGCTTGGAGAAAGAAGGCCGAGGCTTTGGAGGATCATAACTTATGGTTAGTACGAAGAGTTTTATTGAATTTTTTTTACATGATAGTTTGTGCAATTACCTTTCGAAATTGTTATTGCACGAGTTATTTGGGAGTTGTATTGAAGGAGTTATAGTTTTTAGAAGTTGTGAGGTTAGAAAGTCCTCAAAAATAAGAGGTCGATGTTTTGAGGGCTACAAAATACGGACAGAGTTTTAGTTTTTAGTGAAAATTTTATATGTTGTAGCTAGTTGTGTTAGCTTTCAAATTGCTATCACACTTGTAAAACACATTTATAGATCAAAAGTTATAGAGGTTTTAAGAGGCAGAGGTTAGATGCGAAGGAGGAGATGAGCGAGATTGAAGATCCTCATTGTTTTTCTTAAAACATGAAGACTCAAGACTGAAGAGCTTGAAGATTTGGAAGACTTTTTGTGTGTTGTGGCTTGTGGTCCGTTTCAAATTATTGTTATTCCAAGCCGGTGTTCGAGGCTAGTTGCAAATTTCAATTCTGCATCGTAATCTTTGTTGCGGTTTTGTGGGTTTCCACAATAACCCGTTTTGTGTTTGTGGCGACGAAGTGGGGTTAATGGCCCACATGGTCGATCTTATATGTTGTTCCCACCGGTGAAAGGCGCTTCCTGGTCACCGTGGGTTTGAAATTTAGGAGCCAATCTTTCGGACGGTTTCAGCTCGTGGTCTGGCCGTCCCGTTCTACCCGTCCGAGGACTTGTTTCTTATCACACACCCTTACCCTTATCCCTGTAGAGCCACCATCAGGATAGGCCAACGGGAGATTGAAGTGAAGACTGAAGAGAAGATCAAGTGAAGATTCGAGTTTTCGACAAGTTATTGTTTACCACTCAACAACTTGCAGCCAGACACCCCGTGTGTTCCCTAAGCGCGCTCCTCTCTACCCGACAACGATATAGTTCAATGTATGTGAAAAATTGCATTAAATATTTGAAAACTTTTTGGAATTTTTTGAAATTTGTTAGTTTGAAGAGAATCTTTTAGAATCTTTTAGAATATGTAGAAATGCGTTATTATCTTTCAGTATATATTGCATCTATTGGAATCATTTTAAAAAATTTGAAATTTGTTACATATTAACTAGCATATAATCCACTTAATTAATTAATAAAACTAAGGGAATTTAAGTTCGTTTGCTGGGAGGTGATAAATGGGATACAATTGATTTAGTCGAGTAGTTTTCCACTTATAATCCTTCTTCAATAGCAATTTACTCTTATTACTTCAATTCCATTGAACAACCCCAAGGAAAACTCCTCTAATGGCTATCAACTCAAAGGTATAGAATTTTATTGCCTTGATTGGTTACTTGTCTTTCTTCACTTGGCTTCTTCTTTACGGCCGCCTTCAGTCTTCACGTTTACTTCCTTGGCCATTTGTTTGTCTCTTGATTTGATGTCTTTTCTTTCATCAACATTCTTTCTTGTCGCTCCACTTGGACAATTTACTTTCCTCGCTATTTGGCAATACTTGCTCTCCATGTTTATTGTTATAATTTGCCAATATTTTGGTCTATTTTTTCTCTCTAGCAATATTTCCTCCTATTGGATAATTTTTATCTATTGGCTCCAAAATCCCCACTCATGCTTCCTTCCTTTCTCCAGTGGTAACTTCTCCCTCATGCTTTACTTCTATCACCCATCGGCTTCAGCTCTCTAGATGGGGCTATATTATCTACACTCGTTCTTCATCTACCTACTCGTTATTAACTTCCACTCAAGCTTTAATTCCTATCAGGCTTCTTTACTACATTCCCCTCGACTTATTCGCCTAATAGTATTTGTGTACTCCCACTCACGTTTTTATTTTCCATTATTCTTCCGATATTAATTTCTCATCAAATTATGTTTTTAATCACATTCAAGCATACCATTGTTAAATTATTTTTTCTTACTTAATTGCTAAATGGTTCTTTTCCTAAGGTAAACTGATCACAGTCAAGAGGATTTGATTTTCTCTACTATAATCCACATAGCATGTATATCATCCATCGGCACTTCAAATCATACGGGAATTGTTGTTCACATATTGGAATTCCACTATTCTCAAACTTCCTTTTTATATTTATTTTCCACTCTACTTATTAATTCAATTTTTCTACTCACAATCTTCCTTCATTGGAAATTATCTATCCTGTGGAATTCAATTATCACAGAGGCTCAAGCACACATTACATCCAGTGGCTCGTAGTAAAAATGGGAATTAATACTTTAACACTCCACTGGGAATTCAATTACCATCACGTTAGTCATCCCATGGGTCTTAAATCTCTCTCTGGAATACACTTCAAAGGTTTTAAATCTTCTCTCATCACATTATATCAATTTTTATTTTCATTACTTTGTTCATTCTTTCTCTTATTCCATTAATTCCTCCCAATATTTTCTCAAGCTCCTTTCCTCAATCGCTCACTAGGAATCCATCCACTCGGCTGTTCTTCCACACATAACACATCTCATACATAATAATTTTTTTTGTTTAATATGATAATCGATACTTACATCACAATCCACTTCGGGATATACTCTATCTCCAAATCTAATTCTTACACTACCACTCTAGTGTGGGAGTCCTCGATCTCATGAATGCTCAAAAATCTTTATCGGCTTCACAGCGTAAATGGAGAGTGGCAGCCACCCATTCGGTAACTGCCCTAATTGCGTGGAGAATAACCAACCTATTGGAATTCTCACCATTGGAGAAAACAACCATTGGCATACTCACCAATTGACAATAACCATGAACTAGGAGATAACCACCGGTTCCATCAATCCACATGGGAGAAGTTAACTACTTGCTAGAAACTAATTACCATCAGGGACTGCCTTTATTCCTGTGGGATTAACTAACTGGAAAATTAACTACTGATGGAAATACATTCCAAAAGGGGTTTATATCCTTATTAATATACTAGAGAGCTTTACATTGGATTTTAACCCATGTAAGCATAACAAAAGCTATTAGAAAATATAAAAAACAAAATACGGGAAATAAATCCTATTCACATTACCATCTTTTTGTGTCTTTTAAAGAATGTATTGAGACCTTTATAATATATTTTAGGACATTCTTGTGTAGTTTTGGAATACATTCATATACATATTAAATACATGTTCCCTCTAAAAGTTAAGAACATTACAAATTGGGATCCAAATGCTATTATTGTTTTCATCATAGTTTTTGCTCTTGTGAAGATTTAAAACTTATCAACAAATTTGAACCATTCACTCAAAATTTTAAACTTTCAATGTGAACATTATAATTTCTACAAATTTTCAAAGCTTATCGTAGTTAAATTCATTACAAAAAGAACCAAGGACATTTTTGTAAATTTTACTATATCAATAATTAATTTGTAGACATGATGCCTTGTATTTTGTCTATTGAACCATACTTTTTTGAATATGTGAGAGGCACACATAATAAGACATCTATGTTTTGTTCAATACCTCTCCGGCTTGTAGGTGTTAATAAGAGATATTTTAATTTTTTTTATCAATCAAAAAGAGGATTATTCATTTATTTTTTAATGTGACATTTCATGTTGCAATTATTCATCAAGAAGTCATACATCTTAATTATAAATTGTTCAAAGTAGCTTTTAGACAAGTGTATTTATAAAAGTAACAACCAAAAAAACTCCAAAAATCCCCAAAAATCCCTTCACTTGTAGTACATTTGAATCCATCCCAACATATTTTGTATAAAAATCTTCATATTGTATTTGTAATCAAACTTCGAGAGAAATTTAAATTAAAAAATAAGTATTCTATTTGTAATCAAATTGTATGCAAAGTAGAATTTGATTGCAAAATCGTGAATGAATACCTTTCTAGTAAAATGTTAGTGAAAAATTTAGAGCATTTGGGTTTAATCTGAAAGTTTTACGTCTAAAACTAGATTTAATTATAAAACTATTCCAATAATTTTCGTTCAAATCAAAGTTTTCTTAGAGAGAAAATAGACTCCAAAGTCTATTGGCTTTTGAAGGCACAAAATTGAAAAAATTGACTAATACATAAAAATTCCTACATTGGTTATCATTTAGAAGGGTAGTCTAATGATGAAGGGGGTGGTTTGGGACATAGATGTCTTGAGTTTGAACCCTCCTACAAGTATGGGTAGCTCTAAAAACTTTCGAAAATGGAGAGAAAAATATGTATATGTATTTTTGAAAAAAAAAAATTAAAATATAAACATATGAATTTTTTCAAAAACAAGGGTTGAGTCAACAAAAATTGGGCAACAAATTCAAATAAAATTGATGTTGTTCTAGTCACCGATTTCTAAAGCAGTGAAGATATTGAACGTTTAAATTTCTGTAAAGAAAGCTATACTTTCAATGATCGAACTTTGAACCCCTAAATGTTGAATCCTATGACCATAGAATCATGCTATGCATATTATACTCAAATTTGCCACTACAAATAAGATACACATTCAATCTTATATTTTTAGTAGATGAAGTTGTATATCAACTACAATTTCTAAAAAAAATTCAAATGAATTTGTGAAATTTTGACATTACTATGGTTTTTTTAAAGAATTTAAAGAAAATTCACATGAAATACAAAATGTGCAGTTTTGTTTTCAAAACATTTACCACATGTCTAAAGTGCAATGAAGAACATTATTAGAAATGGAAATCATTTTAACATATATATATATATATATATGTATATTTAGAAACCTTTGATATAACATGGCAATATATGTCAAACTTATATCTCTAATAAAACAACCAATTTGAAAATTTCCCAAAAATTTAATGTAGAGTAGAAACTAGACTTGGTCAAAATAACTTTGATAGTTCAATTCAAATGCATTGAAATTCATTTCAATGGCCATCTTATCCTATCCGATCTTAATTAGTTGGTGTGGTGTCACCCATCTGCGACAATTAATATTTGTTTCTATATCCATTCCTCCTTAAGTCTCTTGAACCTCATACCCCCCCCCCCCTTTGAGAAAGCTTAATATTGTGTAAATGAGAGACTTTAAAAAAGGAAAAATCCCAAAATATCTTTCATATTTGCCAAGATCAATCCTTAATTTTGGAAAGCTATTAGATAGTAAGCTTTTAACTTGACCACGCTTGTCGTCGTGTCAAACCACTTCAACGTGACACAAATAAAAAAGAAATAGTTATTGTCTATGGACCTTTATGAGATTTAAAAAAAGAATTGGCTCTCAATGTCCACGGAGGAAATAAGTTTCGTGGAGGGTTGCCATTAAAGGCACTTAATTGTTCCACTAGTATATATATGTATATATGTATATATGTATATATGTATATATGTATATATACATATATGTATATATACATATATACATATATATATATATATATATTACAGGTGAACACCAGACCTATATAGGTCGGCGTAAAAGAAGCGTTTGTTCATCTTGATAATCGACCAAGGTCCACCAGCTTCTACTCTCACATCTGAAGACGCTCAAGACCCTGATCACTAGTGTATACTATGGACTAAAGTATGAAAGATATAATATATGAAAGTACAAAATGAGAAGGTGCACACATTTAAATTTTGGCAAGATTTGGACCTTTATCGAATATGGAATGTAATGTAGATTTTAACACAGTTTGAATAACCAACAAAATGCACCAATCGAGAAGATTTATGAAACTTGTTAAAAATATTTTGTGTGTAAACAAAAATTGAATTATTTAAAACTTCAAAACTTTCCAAATTTTTGAAGATATGTAAAAATTGTCGTGTTTCATAATTTTGAGGTCTTATCGAGAATATAGGCTGGTTTAGAGGGAAGTATTGATAATCTCCATGAAACTTAACTCCTAAAGGTACTATGGGTTTAGCAGATACGTTATCATATTATTGACATTTGCTATCAACAAAAAGCTATAAATTGAGATGTGAATAGTTTTATTGGAATTTTATCGATATCAACTTTTAATTATTTTTTGATGTCAAATGCATTAAATGTATAAATCCATTCTAAATGTAAAAAAATACTTTGTATTTTACTAGCCACAAATAAGCCTTCGAGACCTTTAAGGGTTGAAATGATCACCAAATTATCGCGAACTCGGGAACTCGGGAACTGAAGAACTCGCGAACTCTTGAACTGGCAATTACAAAGTATCTACTAGTTTAGCTCCTAAAAGATGGATGTTTTCTTTGTTGATTACTTTACTCATTGCATAGCAACAACTTGAGGAGGAGTTAGCACAATTTGTTTTGTTGCGTTTGGAATTATATAGTGAATCATACAAAGAACTTTGTCGATTCTTAATAAAATTTAGTGATTATGAATTGAATTGAATTATGGAACACGAAAAATGAGATTTTTGGAAGCTTGTTTAGCAATGTTGGAAAGTTTGAGATTGATGAGTAGGAGTGCACCAAATTGTTTTGAAGTTCTTGGATCTACCTAATGAAAGTTATAGATTCTCAAAAAAATAGTATGGCTTATGCTATTAGCCCAAATGATCCAAATGTCCCTCGTGTTTGCATGCTCTGAATTCACTTAACATTCCCATACATTCGTGAGCTCTCTTTGCTTTTGTCTATTAGAGTGATTCAATCTATCAAAATGAAAACTTGTTAAAAAATCTATAACTTTTATACCGTACATGTAGATGATACAACAAATTCCATACACCCTTCATTGTCATAAAAACTTACTATTCTATTTTTCATAATATAATTCAATTTACAATGAGAAATATCATTTAAACATCTCTAACTCCTACATTGTGGAGTCCAAGTAGAGTGAAACAAATTCCTAGCATTCTTGTTGGTTGAGACTTTTTGAGCCATACTAGAAATGAGACTAGAGGACCCAAGATTTGGAAGGTCTCATTGTAAAAAACAAAAAAAACAATCAACATACTGAATTCAATGGATAAATTATTCTAAAAAGAGAAAAATAATAATCATAGAGAACATTTGAGGAACATCTCAAAGCATAGGAAATATAGGAGCACTATGGACATGTAGCACATAGAACATTTGAGCTACTAGCACAACGTTACATGTCATTTACTAAAGGAATTTAATTTTGAAAAGAACTATGGATAAATAAAATCTCAATGCATTGCTTAATAATAAAGAACATTGGGCCAACGGCATAGAAATACACTATTAACATCCACTTTGTTAAATATGCTCTTAGCCATATAATCATGGACTTGGCTTTTGAACATAGTAAAATCTAGAAGGAAAAAACAAGAAAAATGGGAAAGTAATTTCAATATTTTTTTGAAGAGTTTTTTTGAAATTTATTATAATTTACCATGTATTCATTATCCTCTTTATACTTTTTTTTCTTTTTTTTAAATTTATTTATTTATTATTCTGACGAAAATAAATAAATAAATTTCCTTCCAATCATTATCAAACTTGTATGTTGATCCATACCTTCAAATTCTTTTTAAATCCACATTTATATATGTGCATACATGTGTATATATACACATATTTTTTTTCAAAGATTTATTTCTTTAAATACATATTAAGTAGATAAATTAAAAACTTTCCCCTTTATACTCATTCCATTGTCTCCTTTTCCTTATTGTCATTCTTCATATTTAAATATTTTTATTTTCCATTTTTTTAAGAGCTCAATTAGCATACATCGCTGATTTAGTTTGGAAAAAAGAAGGAATTCTTTTTAAAAGTTCTAAAACTTAAATTTTTAAAAAACAAATCAATTTGAAGAAAATTTTAAAAACATTGTTCTTTATGATTAGTGTAAGTATTCCGCTCAATTGGAACATTTGCATTATCCATAAGAGGTTTCCCTCTTTCTTTTATCCTTTTTCGTTTTCTTTATTATTATCATAATAAGAATTATTTTGACTATTCTTATTTTCCTTGTAAGTATATATATATATATATATATATATATATATATATTCATACATTTTATTTGATTTTAATTTATTTATTCTCTTCCTTTGATATGGATCAACATTATATGTTCACTTCATTTTAGATCTAAACCGGCAAACTAGAAGAGAAGTAAAATAAAAAATTTATATGTATAATTAAAATATTTTTTTTTTTTGTATTTTGATTTTGATTTTAATTAGTACACTACGTGATAAGGAAGGAAGGATGAAAAAATGAAAGAAATAAATATCTTTTTATGAACTATATCAACATATAGCGTTGATCCATATTAGAAGGAAGAGAATAAATGCAAAAAAGAAAAAGAAAATCAAATGAATGAATAAATTATACAAATAAGATATAACTAAATTAAAAATTAAAATAATCAAACAAATAATTAGATAAATAAATCAAAATTTTAACTTCACTTGTCATGAAAGACAACATTTGGTCATTTAAAAAAAATATTACAATAAATTTTATGTCCAAAATGGTCTTTCGAAGAGTTCACTTGGCCAAGCACAAATTTAGCAAATTGGGTGTTTATTGTAACTTAGAAGCACTTTTGACATTCTACCACCAAATTATCAATGTTTCCTAAATATACAAATTGTTAAAAATAAACATTCTATGATATCCATTTTTTCTCTACAATGTATTTTTAAAAGAATCCCTTAAAAAAATTGGTATTTAATTTTAAAATAGTTTTTCACCAAAAGTAGTTTGAGGGTATCATTATTTGAATTATGATCATTTGGTCTTTTTGGAGCTATTTTCTTTTTTAACGTAGTTGGTATGGCTAAGCAATTGTTAGTCTCCTATATGTATGTTTGTTGATAATGTGAACAATGAAAAAGATTCAAATGAGTGTTTTGATAATATAAATTGACAATTTTCATTCAACCAACTTACTCTAGGTTATTGTGCTACAATAGTTAATTGTGAATTGTGAAATATGGATTTTCAAACTAAGATATTGTGGGTTTCGAAAAAATAAGGAAAACTAGTTCATATCAAGTTACATTCTTAATTCAAAAATCATGGCCTTGAAAATGTTTTTTCAACAAATTTAGAATCAAATCATGAATATTACATCATCTTATATTGCATATTATTCCAAATTTGTTCTAAAAAGACAAGATTGTTAATTAGGGATTGGTGATCGAACTTTAAAAGCTTTGAAGTTTTAATTTAAATATACTATTTAAAATTGAGATAGATCCAATTGTATAAGATGATCTTAGCATTCACATCTACGTCTTTGCTTTGCACATCTATTAAATTTTTGTTATTTTTCATACAATGTATACAAACTGAGATGACAAATAGTTAACTTAAATTCAACGTAGTTATAATTTGTTAATCATCATTAACTTGCTTTTAATATGTAGTAAATAATAATATTATCATTTAAAATAATTTTTATTTTTTTGTAATTGATATACTTTTTATGTCAAGTAATGCACTTTTTGATAGTTGAATCTCATTTCTAATAATCAACTAATTTTCCTTTTGGTAATTGATTTTTCTAATAGTTATTAAAAATGATCAATTCAAAAAACAACTTTGGTGGAGAACTCTTCTTGTGTTTGTCTAATATATATTACATTATTATCAACCTTTCAATGCTAGGGGTGGTATAATAGGGAGCCTAAACACAATCTCAACATTTTTACCATGCTTGTTGTAGAGAGTGCTAGTTTATTCCTTTTAAAAAAAGAAAAAAAAAGAGGAAACAAACTAACACATGATGTTGCGCACATCAATATGCTCTTATCAAGAATACTTATAAAAATAAAATAAAAACCATACTTTTCCTTGTTTTAAAATAGATAAATAAAAAAGTATTAAAAACATGTTGGTGAATTTACAACTCGCACTGCCCTACTCAACCATTAGCACATCTCTCGTAATTTTTTGAACACTTTGATTGATTCTCAATTCTTCTACAAGTATTCAAATCCAACAAAATTTGTTGCTCTAGATGCACAACTCCAATACCTTGCTCTTCTCAAATTCTTGCCTTGAGTGGTTTACTAAAACTCTCTTCTCCTTCAATATTCTCAAACAAACAAGCTTTCATGTGAGGCTCCATTTGACGTTTAATGGAGAAAATAAATCACACTTACAAAAAGATAGTATATTTTAATATTCAAGTGAAATACCAAAATTAAACAAAATTCGATGTAGACTTGTTTTGATAATACAATAAAGCAGCTTCTTTTATTCATAAGAATATTTTAAAGGTAATAAAAACACCTTTCATATACTCTTTCAGTCACTCAATTAACCATAATACTTTCTTTTTACTACTTTTAAAGTCAATAATTGCCACAAGTAAAATTAATCAAATTATATGCCCAACAATATCAATTAAGAAAATTTATTACGCGGTATGAAATGAATCTTATGCAAGAGGAGGAGATTTTAATACTACATAACTATTTATTCACTTCCAAAATGACAACTTTAGAAATAATGAACCCAATTCACACCTCATGCATATCCATACCTCCACCCCTTAAAACAGTATAGTTATGATATTTAGTGTAGATCCATTTCCTAATTTGTAATTTGAAATGGATGAATGTACTCAGCTACAGTTTTACTGCAGTACAAAACCAAGTGCTGTGGTATTGGAATTTCCCCGGGATCTCGTGAACTTGGCGACTGACTGCAGAAGCGAAAAGTAACTCCACATTAGTGAAAAGTCGATAAAAAGTTACGGAGTAGGGAAAAAGTTATGCGATACTTTAGGACGGGCATCACAAACTCCCGTCTTCTTCGCCGCTGCCCTGGGTCACAGACTTCGCAGCTCTTCTTCGCTTGTTGCAAAGCCCTTCGTCACGAACGCGGGGAGAGGGACCCTCTGTCCCGCAAGAAGACGAAGAAGATGAAGACGAAGACGACGTGGCCCGAGTGTCGTCGATGCTGATTTTCTTGACAACAAATCCCTTCCCTTTTTTACGCGCATATTTTGTTGAGACTCACACAGCTCTGCGAGGTCCGGTGCCGCTCGTTTTCTCTCTCATGTGATTTGATGTTTCGGGCGAGAGAGACACGAGCGAGAGTGCTTGAGATGTTTGGAGAATGAGGAGGGGGGCAGAGAGCTAGGCGCATTGTGTGCAGGGGATAGCGAATGATGTGTTCCGAGAGTAGATCGAGAGAGAACACTTGAGGTGGATTTTTGGATCGGGCGTGGATCCGGAGGCGGCGGAGAGCATGGATCTTGATGATGTTGTGATGGAAGCAGAGGCCATGATTGATGTCGTGGTGATTAGCGCAAGCAGGTCTGGTCGACCCTGGTCTGAATGCGCGAGTGCCGGATCCTGGCATTGATTTTTATAGAGGTTTGTTTTTAGGGCAGTGGTGGAGTACGAGAAGGAAGATTCAAAATTTGTTATATGACGTTGTTTGAGTGGAGAATTTTTAGGAAGGAAATAATCACGTCGAGTAGGAATAATTAGGGTGGTGTGGATACAATGGCGTCGGATTCGAATGATGTGAGAGTGGAGTATATACGGAGTAGGCGGCCTCCCAGCTCTCTCAATGGGACTCCTATTAGGGCGCCACCGAATGCCGATGACATTGACTTGGACAGCGACAATGGCTCGTACGTATCTAATTTCTTTCAATCCCTTATTATTATTATTATTATTATTATTATTATTACTATTATTTTGAGCAATGCATCTAATCTGAAACGAATTCACGTCTTGGAATTGCGCTGAGAACAATCTTGTTTCGGTGGCAGTACCAATTATAGAAGCACTTCCGCAAACCTCTTTACTGGAGATACTCTGCAACAGGTTCAAGCCAATGGAGGGTAACTTAGTTCTCTTGCTCTCTTTCACATAGACGTAATCTCAATCTTCCAGCACTCCCTTGATTAATGCCGCTTCCTAAGTCCCTCGTGTAAAAAGCGTAGGTAACTCAAAATGCTGATGTTTTGTAGCTCACTCTGTAGTTTTTGAATGAAAATACCACGTATGAGTATATCTTCTCACTATCAAATATATGCTATCACAATATCTTGTAACTGTATGGAAATGCGGCATATATCCTTTGGACCTACGCTTTTGTAATTCTGCTTGCAATTTTGCGACAATGTGGTTTGAAAACGTTGTGCGGCTGAGCAGCTTCACTTGCAAGGTTGAGTTGAAGGTTTGATGTTGTTGGGTCGGTATTACTTTATTTGATTAGGGTTAATAATGTTACAGCACATGAAATCAATCTGGAACCTTTGAATTGGTGGGTTTCTGTCATTTGGTCTATCTCCCTCTCTCTCTCTCTCTCTCTCTCAACCTTTTTGAATCGGGAGGCACATTAGGATTAACCGTTTTTTGCTTGCCGTGTTTAGATCGGTATAGTGGTTGATATCATTTGGCTTGCGTGATACTTGAAATAAAGTATTGTTCGGCGGCGACGTTTGTCGTTTCTTTTGTTAATTGTTCTTTGAATTGGATTTGGCGTCAGATTTTGAGGTTGTTCGGCTTTGTCTCATGAGATGGTTTGCGTGTGATCAGGCCTGGTGCCTTGACAACATCATTGGTTCCGGAGTTGGCAGGCGCTTCGCAGATTCTAGAAAAGTACCAGGTATTAGATTGCCTTTCTTGGTTGCTTTTTTGTACAACGCTGATCCATTTTGCTAATCAAGTTGCAATAATGTTGTAACTCACCTTGCAAATTCTCACTTTTATACAGTAATGGAACGCTTTCGGAAGTTGATAATTTTTTATTTCGTTCAGGTGGAACCTTTCCTTAAAGCAATGCACAGGCAGTTGCAAAACGGAGGGAAAAGGTCATTCTTTGGAAAGAGGGCTGTAACTCCTCAAGGGCGTGACAAGTACACAGTTGAAGACATGTTATGTTTCCAGCGGGTACATTATCTGTTCACTATGCACATCAATACTTGCTGTTAGTTTCGCCATCTTCTACATGACGTACTAACGAAAGGATGGTGGTTTCAGGAACCGATTCCCACATCTCTCTTGCGAATAAATGCAGACCTAATGAGTCGTGCCATGAAGCTTTTTCAGGTAATTATTCCGGGCTACAAATTCTGCTTTCGAATTCGGATGCTTTACCGGACTTCGTTAATTTTTTCACTCATGTTCTCTAGAGCTGCAGCTGTCGTATTGATTTTATTTCATTGTTCGCAGGTGGTTCTCAAGTACACTGGTATAGCCGATGTTGGACCTTCAAATCCACCTAGCGGGCAGAGCAGATCGACCTCCTTCGGAAGCTATACAAGCACACGTTGAAAAGAACGGAGCTTCGTGATGAACTATTTGCACAGTTGGCGAAACAGACACGGAACAATTCAGACAGGTGGGTGTCACTAATGATCGAAAGGGATAGGATTGAAGTTCTTATTCCGTAAGGAATAGGTCGTATATGTTTGAATGTAAAGTTCTCTGAGTGAAGGTCTTTGTGTGACTCGGACGTCACCACAATTCATGGGTATTTGGATATCCTGTTGATGTAGACCGTTTACATTGTGATAGGACAAGCCTGTTGAAGACATGGGAGCTTTTGTACATGTGTTCTTCAGCAATGCCTCCCGGTAAAGAATTTGGCACATATTTGTCAGAATATGTGCATGAGGTGGCCAATTCACCTTCAGTTGATGCTTCTTTGCAAATGCTTGCTCTGAACACATGGAATGCATTGAAGCGGTCTGTCAAAGGAGGGCCTCGCCGGGTGGATCCAGCTCAAGAAGAGATAGAGGCATTACTAGAAGGACGAAAACTTACCACCATAGCCTTCTTCTTGGATGAGACATTCGAAGACATTACGTATGACATGACAACAACAGTTTCAGATGCTGTTGAGGTAGCCTTGCTCATTTTAAAATGTTTGTCCTCTTTACGGGTCTATTTATCTGTGGTTTTTCAAAGCGTAGACCTTTGATTCATACCATATTGCTAGTCGTACATACGGAACTCATGACTTAGTAATGGTTCGTGTGAAACATTCTTAGGTGTTCTTACTATCCGACAACAGCATTTGAAATCGTTCCACTTTTTCTGTGTAGCATAGTCATTGGCTTAGATGAGGCAAGGATCCAGCTCTTGATCCTCTTATATATGCTTGACTTTGAGTGAATATTCTTTTCACAGGAGTTGGCGAGTATCATCAAGTTATCCTCTTTCAACACTTTCAGCCTTTTTGAGTGCCGGAAAAATTTGAATGGGTCAAGATCTCTCGATGCTACGATGGGTACGCATCTTAAATCTCCAATTAGTGGTCAGTCCAGATAGATGTTTTGCGTGACTTTGACTCCAGTCTGCCAACAGTCTACATGAGTCTGAACTGTAGGCATCCTTGAGGAGCTCTTGGTGGATGCTAGCATGGATTTCTGTTTTATATACCAGTATGAGAGATGCTAAGCAGCTGTACCGTGGACTATTTCTGATTTGGTTTTTTTGTGGTCAATTAATTTCAGAGGAACACGTAGGTTTGGATGATAACAAGTACATAGGAGACATCGTGGCTGAATTCAAGTTATCTCGAGATCGTAGCAAGGGTGAGCTTTTCCAGAGTAAGCTGCTATTTAAGAAACGATTGTTTCGAGAATCTGACGAGGCCATCACTGAGCCCATGTTCGTTCAGTTGTCCTACATTCAGGTAAGCCTTGATGCCTTTGAGTTTCATGTAGCATTGTCTCAAATTGGTGTTGCAAGATGGAGTTTCTTACGAATTGAGTGGTTTGTTGCAGTCTCAACATGATTATCTTCTAGGAAATTATCCTGTTGGTAGGGAAGATGCAGCACAATTGGCTGCATTGCAGATTATAGCAGACCTGGGATCCGTACCGAATCCTGAATCAAGCACGTAAGTTTTGTCATTCGTTAGAATGAGCATCCTTTGTTCAGAATGCAACTACAGAAGATGTGTTATGTAAGTGTATGCTGTTGCCTATTGAGATATGTGGCAATTGTTGTTAACGGGTGAATCCGAAAAGATCAAAGTATGCGGAGGGTTTTTCGTAAACTACAAGTGCACTTTGATTTTAATTTTGAATTTCTCTTCTATTGGGGTGAAAGCTTCTCACGTTTTTGTAGGTTGTGCATGACTTGTACTGAAGCTGTAGAAATTTTGTCTTCACAGGGAGTGGAATGCAATGCTAGATCGCTGTCTTCCAAAGCAGGTAGCCGTACAACGTAATAAACGAGATTGGGACCAGGACATACTGAGCCGCTATCGGGGACTGGTAAGCACACCGCTTTTCAGCTTCTCTGTTAATTCTGTAACTGATACTGCGATAGGCCAGAATCCATCACATTGCCAACTTGAAGTGGGTTGCATGATGATCCGGAGGTAGGTGAAGCTGGTATCTAATAATTTGCTCATTTCTTATTGTGATTTTGAGAAACAGGCACATTTTTCCAAGGATGATGCCAAACAGCAACTCCTTCGCATCTTGCGGTCACTACCATACGGTAATTCAGTCTTTTTTAGTGTGCGGAGGATCGAAGACCCTATCGGACTGTTGCCGGGAAGGATTATTCTCGGAATTAATAAACGAGGGGTAAGTTTTGTTGTCTGTCCTCTCAGTTTCCTAGCTTTTCTGAGTCTCCAATTTCTGGTCGTGCAATGAGCGCTCCACATCATGACATTCAGTAGTCTTTGCCCATGGATGAAATGGTGTGGGCGTGTGGGTCTGTTATTGGGGCGGCGAGAGCAATTATTGTCATATCAAGTAGAGGACATAAGGTTCTTCTCATCCTATGGTAGTTTGTTGCATTAGTATTCCAGTTTGTAAATTAATTTGTGTTCTTATCGTTGTACAGGTGCACTTTTTCAGGCCAGTGCCAAAAGAATACTTGCACTCTGCTGAGCTCCGCGATATTATGCAATTTGGCAGTAGTAATACTGCAGTCTTTTTCAAAATGAGAGTGGCGGGAGTCCTTCATATTTTTCAGTTTGAGACAAAGCAGGTATTCACCTGAAGTGTTGATTCTCATGGTTATATCCTTATTTCTACAGAAAATCTGTTACTTAATATCCACTCATGATTTCGAACTTGGCTAAATCAGATTCTGAATCCTTTATGAAGTGATCCTGGCTGCTAAGTCTCGTGTTAGTAATTACTGACGTGTGGAATTGCCTTCGAACAGGGAGAGGACATATGTGTCGCGTTGCAAACACATATAAATGATGTAATGTTGCGGAGGTATTCAAGAACACGAAATGTGCCCAATGGGCAGGCGCAAGGAACAGAGGCGGCTGCGGCCCCAGCTCCGAAGCCTCCAGGCATTGAAGTGTACGAGAAGCACGTGCAGGAAATGTCCAAGTTACTCGAAGAGTCTCAGAAAAAGATCGATCAGGTAATCCACTCCATACAAGGGCTTCTTTTGCATCTAACTAATCATGAAGTTTTGGCAGTTTTGTCTTGATGGGTTCGGGTTTAAACTGTTTCGGATTATCATATCTACTGCTAATCCCTTGTGGCTAAAATTTTGCATTTCGGTGTATTTATGATATCCTCGTGGTTACGACTTGCAGCTTGCGGAAGAGCTTCGTTTAAAAGAGAAGAGAGAAACACAAGTGATGGAGGAACTAGCAGGACTGCGTGACTCACTGCGCTCAGAGGAGCAAACAAGATCAGAGATCTCTGAGGAGAGAGAGCGCCTGTCCAAGCAGCTTGGGGACTTGGAAGCGGCTCTACAGGTTCTACTCTTTTCAACGTTTTCGTTAGATTTTTTAAGCTTTAAATGTCATTTCATATTCAACAAGAGTTTCAGTATGTAATTTGTTGTAGGGATACACTCTGATAAGGTAACGATGATGGACATTGGATGACAGGCAGCGCTAGCTGAAAAGGCTATTTTGGCATCAGGTTCAAGCAGCCAGGCTAGTGAAGATACAATATCCGATGTGACAGATGTGGATACACCCAGAAGAGTAGGAACTCCTCGAGGGGTTCGAAGGGAGCGTGACTTGCCACCCCCCGGACAGAGAGAGAAGTACAATGAACAAGTCCGAAATTTAGAGAACCAGGTATGCTTCTTGAAGGCACCTCACATGCTGGTGCACACCCAGAACAATGCGATTTGTATTGGACATAATGGAGAACTATTTTCACGATTTCTTTTCAAGCATCATCCCTTCGGCTTAGTTGTTCATCTTTTCTACATGCTTACCTTCGCAGGTTTTCGATGCTTGTTGAAGTCGGTGTTTTCTTCCTCTGTTGGTCTAGTTTTCATTATGGTCTAGTTACACATGGCAGTCGAAGGCCCTAGATGTCCTTCCGATTTGATCCTTGTGAGCTTTTGTGACATTTATTTTTGATATATTCCAGGTTAAGGAGTTGCGCAATGAGTTGAGAGTGAAACAGAGGAGTTACGCAATAAGGAAGAAAGGGTCAAGAACCTGACAAGAGAGAAACAGCTTCTTGAGCAAAAAGTGTCTCGTCTGGAGAGAAACAAGACGGAGGAGGTATAATATAATGTTTGTGGTAGTTAAAATTCTTCTCTATGATGCGCTAAGATCCTTAGCGCCATTAATTCTGTAAGGTTTGTAATTCTAGATTTTTTTAGTGTCAATTTGTAGTCGCACCCTAAACTAATTCTCAACTGTTCATGCCTCTATTTAGGATGAGACTGCTGAATCAAATCGTTTGTCCACTTCGTGTTTGGTGGACGTTCTCACAGTTTCATGCTGTCTGTATTCAGACTCGTCTTATGGAGGAGAAGTTCGAGTTTGAAAGAGATGATCTGAGGGGGCGACTTGTAGTTCTGGAGAAGAAGTTAGCGGAGCGGACACAGGATTTGAGTCTTGCAGAGACCACGCTGGCAACCCGTGACAGTGAATACGAGTCACTGCAAGGCAATCTCATGGAGCTTAATGAGCTTCGGGAAATGAAGGAGGTAGGAACACATTATTATGGATGTTGATGAATCTGAAGCGGTTGTGTAATGGACTTAAATGGGTTTTCTGTAGGACACATACCTTCAGTGTCATGCTTATTTGATCGCTTCATGTTGGCTTTGCCTCGAATGACATTTGATTTTCTTGTGTCTGCAGGATATTGACAGAAAAAATGAGCAGACTGCAGCAATTTTGAAGCGACAAGCAGATCAGATAACTGAACTAGAATCCCTATACAGAGAAGAACAAGTTCTCCGAAAACGATACTTCAACATGATGGAAGGTCATACTCTATTTGCATGTCCCTTCTTTTGTTCTTTTCTTGTTCGTCGTATGCACTTTATGGCCGATTTCTTTTAAATTTATTTATCGCAATTTAAGAACTTTGAGCTGATTTGGTCAGCATCCTCTTAACCTGAAATTTAGTGGCGAAATTAATCTTATTGACTCGTGGGAAAATGCAGATATGAAGGGTAAGATAAGGGTGTATGCTCGTTGGAGACCCCTGAGTAGCAAGGAAGTCAGAGAGCGGCAACAAAATGTATTGATAGCACCCGATGAATTCACAATTGAACATCCGTGGAAAGATGACAAACCCAAGCAACATCAGTTTGACCACGTTTTTGATCATCACGCTACCCAAGAAGAAATCTTTGAGGACACGAAGGTATGTGCCTTACATTTTAGAAGAAAGGATTCAACCAATGCAAATTTATCATGGGGTGTTATTTTGCTTGGTACGTGCTGAACCCTGGAACACTGGAATCCGATGTTCAAATATTGATTGCCCGTGTGTTCCAAGGTTCGCATCTAACTTTTCTTTGTGTAATGACTTTTCTTCGAAGGTTTCTGTCAATGTTTTGTATTTAATATGAATGTATTGTGTGCAGTATTTGGTCCAATCAGCGATCGATGGTTATAATGTATGTATATTTGCATACGGACAGACTGGTTCAGGAAAAACTTTTACAATTTATGGATCCGAAAATAATCCAGGACTTACACCACGGGCTACGAAAGAGCTTTTCAGCTACCTTAAGCGGGATGCCAATAAGTTTTCATTTGCTCTGAAGGTACTACTTCTTGCTGCTAGAGTCATGTAACAACCAGCCAATATATTTATGTGAGTGTGTACAGAACATCATTTTGTCTAGTACTAGACCTCACAAGTCCCCTGATTACTGGAATACTTTGAATCTGATGTGTCAAGTTGTTGTATGGGTGCAGGTTTACATGCTAGAAATATACCAAGATTCTCTTATTGATCTGCTTTTGCCAAAGAATGCCGGAAAGCAACGAAAGCTTGAGATAAAGAAAGACTCAAAGGTAATATATACGAATTGCTTTCAAGTATGGATCATTTATTCGTGTGTTTCTTCTTGCGTACAGCATCTCTTGTGCTCAAGTTTCGAAATGGGCATTAGGCAACAAGGTGGTCGTTTGTTTTGCAACACAAGGCATAACTAATTCTCTTGACATTATGCAATGAAATTTCCTGGTTACTTTGAATATAAAGGTGCCTTGAGGTTCTATATAGCTCAGACCTTTTGAGTTTTGACAGGGGATGGTGGTAGTGGAGAATTCCACATTGTTGCCGATATCCTCGCATGAGGAGCTAGAAGCTATTGTACACAAGGGTCTGGAGAGGCGACATACATCAGGCACTCAAATGAATGCTGAGAGTTCCCGCTCGCATCTCATTCTATCTGTAATCGTTGAGAGCACCAACCGGCAGTCTCAAGTTCTCGTGAAGGGCAAGGTTTGAACTCTCCTTCAATGGATGGTTGTTTATTTCGAATTACATCTGTAGGAAAATGGGAAATCTTGGGCATGTATGCAACTGAAACTTCATGGTTACCTATCACATCTTTGAGGTATCCAATGCGATTGTAGTATTCTGATTTATTGGGTCACTTCTGAGCAGTTGAGCTTTGTGGATCTTGCGGGCTCGGAACGGGTGAAAAAATCTGGATCTAGCGGTGAACAACTGAAGGAGGCACAAAGCATTAACAAGTCTTTATCAGCACTAGGTGATGTCATTAGCGCTCTTGCGACTGAGGAGCAGCATATTCCTTACCGTAACCATAAGCTTACAATGTTGATGAGCGATTCCCT
>CAXARX010000764.1:0-18127 GCA_963971425.1 Bryoerythrophyllum caledonicum | reverse complement strand
AAAACCCTCATTTGAAACCCAATGAGACTTCTTGGAAGTTTAGGGACTCAAGGCTTTGGGAGGGAAAGAGGGTGAAGAGGAACCAAAGGCAAGTGCCTGAAAGGTTGAACTTCACCTATTCTCCCCATTAGTCTAAACCACCGGGTTGTGAACCTGTGGGAGAGTAACTTTGAGGGGGGTTGTTGCCTAATTTAGCAAGTTGACCTTCCTTGCTTAGTGTCCCAACCCTCTTACCTATCAATGACATTGGTTGAAAAGAATTAGAGGAGTTCACTAAGTTAGAGGGTCGGAGTCATTCGTGGCCTGGGTTTTTGATTAGTAGAGTATATAGCGTTTGCTTGTTGTGATTTTTCGTTTGGTGATTGCTCAATAGCTATTATTGGCAATTTGCTTGATGTGGGTCACTCGGTTGAAGGGCAGCTTAGATGTGCAACCAAGGATGGCCAATTTCCTTTTAATTGATGGTAACCACTAGGCCTAGGAGGTTACTCCAATGAAGGCAAAGTTTACCTCCTTCTATAAACTCCACGCATGATTGATTAGAGTTTTGGCATTGGGTCATTAGAAAGGCTTCGTTGTCACAGATTACTATTAATAGTAATTTGCCCCTAACTTCTTCCGTTAGAATAGTAGAGGTAACCCGAGGATGATTCTTTTGTGGATTTAAGGGTTTCTCTTGGAGATCACAAGAGTTGGAGAGGTGATTTGACACCTTAGGAAAGGTTGTTTCATTAATGGCATCATTTGGACATCATTCAGGTTATTATTCAAACCACGGGATGCATTCCATGGTTTCGAATGAGATGATGGCACCGAGGGGATTACCAATAGTTATACCCCTCAACATGGTGCAAAGACCAATGCCATACTACCTTCCTAAGTTTTTTGGGGTGGCCCACGAGAACGCCGCTCATCACATAGAGCGATATGTTGAAATACTCGTGGCCAATGCCACTCCCGAGGACACATACCGGTTGGTATGGTTTGGGGCCACGTTGGAAGGTCAAGCCTACACGTGGTACCGGTCCCATACCCCGGAGACGTTTTGTGATTGGGCATCATTGAAATTTGCCTTTTGAGGCAATTTAGCCCGATCTCATTTGATCATCTCACACCCCCGCGATTGACAATCCCGAGTCCTAAAGAGCCTCTTAGGACCTATCCAAATTACCTGGGTTACTATCATCCGGTCCCCGTTGACCAGAGGCCCCCAGTTCCTCAAAACTATTGTTATCCACAATTGGTTCATCAAAAGGTCGACCGGATGATGGATATAGAGGACCGATATACTAAAGCCTATGATGGATTCAAAGTGGGTTCTGTGGAAACCCAAAAAACCCTTGAGGAACAAGCGGCCATGGCGATGAATGTCAATAGTGCCTACACCTCTTTTGCTCCTTCTATCCCTTATTATAGTGAGCATCTTCAAGGGGCCCAAAAAGATTACACGGTAAACTCCTATTTGCCACCATGGTGTGCGGTTTACCCTAGTATTTCTTCTCCACCGTCCGTGAGTCAAAGTCCCGGGCATAGTAATAGTATTCTTTACTATACGGGGACTCATTCCGTTCCTGTACGAAGCCGTTAGAATCGGCATATGTCCCTTCGGTGGTGTCTGAAGACCCCCAAGTTGAGGTCTCACCAGCCACCAGTAGTCTTAAAACTCTACCTTTGTGTCTAAAACCGATAGACATTGGCACGGTTGTTGATGACATTGTGGGCATCAAAGTCCTAGAGGACTACAATGAACCGGTTGTGCACGAATTGATCTATGAGATGACCGCAATAGGAGATGAAGAGAGCCTAGATGGATCTCTCGTTAGTGCATTGACCACGGTAGATGAAGTGGATGATGAGGCTATGTACAAGCCCGAAGTAGAGAGTTTCGAGTTCCCTGAGGTCGAGGGGTATGAAGATGAGGAGGAAAATCTCCCATCATGCCACCAATCCTGGTAACCACGAGGAATCTCAAGACCGGGTTGGAACTAGCCAATTGTCCACTAGAGTCGGTTGTGATCTCGGTGGAAAAAATTCCACCAAAGAGCATTTTGTTAGGTCATGATAATCTTGACCTTAATCTCGTGATCTTGATTGATGAGGTAGAATACGAAGCCATGTTCAAATTTGAGTTAGAGGGTTTTCAAAATCCCGCGGTAGAAGGGCATTTGGATAAGGAGAAAATTCCTCCACCATCCCCTCAACCCTCGGGAATTTTGGAAAACTCCAACACCGAGCTAGCATTGGTCAATCACCTCCCGGTCTCGATCACAACTCCGGGGAAGGAATCCATACCCGAGAGCATCTGGGTAGACTTTGAAATGAACCGGTCTACCGAAAAGAGGACCGGTTTGAGTCTAGGGTCGCACATAGGCTTCATGGACCCGATTCACCATGTGCCCCCCGATCACAAAATATTCATCCCTATAGCAGTAGATTTTGTGACCGGAATTGAGCCAAATAAAAAGGTCAAAATTGACCTAAAAAATATCACGGCTCCCATTTTATTTGAGGACACGTTAACCATGTCCATCGAGGCCGCTTGGCCACACATCGAGTCTACTTGGGACTCAAAGCTCATCTTTGACATTGATTGCCCGCTTTCGTGGTCTAACCCGAACCCGGTCACTGTTTTAGATGAAATGCTCGAGATAACACGTCCATTCGTATGGGGCAAAATTACATCCCTAATGACCCAAATTGTCTCACGGATGAGTCTTTCCAGTTCGACAATGGTTGACCGTGTATGCCCAATGCGTAAGGCCACTTGCCTGCGAGCTTCGAGTTCTAGGCCCGTCGCACTCTGGCGAGTGCCCCGCAGATGGTCGACACCTGTGGAGCCATCGAGATGGCTCAGAGCCACGGTAATTGCATTACCGTGGCAATTAGTTAGTTTTTAGGTGGTTTTTCGTGGATTTTTGTGGTTTGTGGAGTTTGTTTAGGGGTTGCGCTAGGTTAGCGTAACCCACTTCTCTTTTTAGTGAGTGTGCACTAAGATAGCGCATCTTAGTACCCCAAGTTGGGGGAAATGCGCTATCTTAGTGCATTTCCCGTTGTTAGTCCATGGATGAAGAATTTGAATTCTTCATCCATCGGATGAGGGGGGGAAGGTCGTTGACCTCCCCTCCTCCCTTGTTTTCTAGTTCATTAGCATTAGTGTGTGTTAGTTTTGTGAGAGAGAGGGAAGGGCGGAGCTATGGCAATTTTTCCCTAGAATGGTGTGTTTTGAGGAGGAGAGTGAGGTAGTACTTTGACGAGTGATGGTGATCAGCTCCGATGGCCGATTGAGCTGGAATTTGGGAGCGTGGTAGATCTGCGCGCTGGCTTTCCAACGGCGTATCACACGGGCGATTCGAAGCTAGGACGCGCCGGTGGCAACCCATCTCGTGAGAAGGGCTCTTCACAACATCGATATCCAAGCGCGGACTTTGACGAGCGATGGTGATCAACTCCGATTTTCGATTGAGCTGGAATTTGGGAGCATGGTAGATCTGCGCGCTGGCTTTCCAACGGCGTATCACACGGGCGATTTGAAGCTGGGACGCGTCGGTGGCGACCCATCTCGTGAGTAGGGCTCTTCACAATATCGAAATCCAAGCGCGGTTTTTGACGAGCGATGGTGATCAGCTCCGATGGCCGATGGACCTGAATTTTTAGCACCACAGAACTCTAGGAGCTGGCTTTCCAACGACTCAATTCATGCTCAAATCGGAGCTAGGACGAGGAAATGGCGGCCGTTTGAGTACAACAAGGTTCATGTTAGTTGTTTTTTTGATGTACTTCTTACCTCTTTTTATTAATTGCAATGTTCATTGCATTCTTGTTGAATTAGAAGTGTGAATGCTTGTGTTGTATGATTTGAATGTCATTCTATTAAGTGGATTGGTTAGATGTTGTCATTATGTTTAAGGTTCAAGTCTTGGAGGCATAGTTAGGTTTAGTTATTAACGCCCACCCCACGGCCCACTTTGTGCTTGTTTTGGCCCCCACGGTCAAAACACTCACACTTGGCATGCAATTGTTGTGGTGACGGGGTTTGTGCCATTCTGGTCTTTAATGTAGTTTGAGATCAAACGCTGTCACAGAGGAACTTTCCGCAAATGATTACTATATTTTCCTGATCGGACGATCCGCGCTCCTAGCTCTGGTGCAGATTAATCCGGACACTTTGTATCAGATTCTTTGAAAAAGTCAACCATGCTTTTGAGGTTTCAGAGTTTCTTAATAATTCTGGGAGATGTCCATCAACATGGTCGCAGAGCAATGTTGTGCTAGAGGTGATTGAATGATAAAATATCATTCAACCAGTCGAGTCGAGGTAGTAATGGATCTCGTTTGAACATAGTATAGGACTGGATTGATCACGTGCGTAACTGAATTGAGTACACTATTTGTTGGAAGGTACACCTGAACAAAATTGGGGACCTGGTGAAAAATGGCTCAATAAGATCGTCTTCATTAGCAAGAATTTAGACGAGTCCCTTTTTAGAAAAGGCTATGAAGAGTGCTTAGTTCCTGGGACAATGTAATATTTAATGGTTTGAATTGGAAGTGAAAAGATTAGGCATTCACTTTCCTCCTTACTGAACATACATTGAGATCTTGATTGCCACATTGAATATTCTTTGCACTTATATGTAGATTGACATTTCTTGTGTTTCTATTTGCAGACATTCCAGAAGTTGGTATGTGTATCAAATTTGGTATTTGGCAAGGCTTCGAAATTTCTACTTCCATGGAAGCGGGTTTTCAAAGTGACAGATTCTCAGGTTAACCGCTGATGCCTCATATTTCCCAATTTTTGCATATAATTAAACAGTTTGCAAAAAAAAATTCATATGCTTTACTGAATGTTCACGAATTCAGTTTGCCCAGGCAGTTCAGGATAATGCTCAGCAGTTCTTTAGTAAACATGTCAGCACAGTTGGTCGGGTAAGTTTCTCCAGCTTTTTCAGGTGCAGTGCATTTTTCCCTGAAGATCACATCCGTTGACTTGTTGAATTGTGTAAAGGAAGATGTAGGTCATACTACCCTACGGATGTTTTAAGCAATTCTTAGGGGCTTTCACGTCTTGTTGGAACGTGAAAGAAAGCATAGACACTGAAATTACAGTTCCAATTTGCTCTGTCAGGGCTATTCGCTTTGCCTTCATATTTGTCTTCTTACGAGCTCTGTAAATCAACAATTAACAGCTACGTTTGGAAACAGTGAATGCGTCTAAGTGCACCTTCCACTCCATTTTTTATGAGCAGTAACACTTCAACAGACGCTCAGCTCTTATTTGATTGATTTGAATTCGCGTCCAATTCGAATTTCAGCGGAGGTCCTTCATTCGTCATGTCCCCGGGTCATGTCTCCCAAGAATATCAATACACCAGCGACTGCGTGCGCTCTTGGAATACATTATCCACAAATTATGAAGAGTCACAGTTTTATTGGTAACTAAGCTTAATTTTTTTCCCTCCTTATTGTTCTTCAGTGCATATTGATTGATAGGTGTATCTATATCTGTTGAAGTGCTGCTTTTTAATGTTTGTACCTGGGTTGGTTTATAACTAAATTGGAGGCCTCATAACCGTAATGTACATCACGTGCTCCATTGACCATGCAGGTGATGGAGGAAGGCTACAAAACTGTTGATAGCCGTGATGCTTCCCAACGCGAGCGGTCTTGCATCTCTCGTAGTGCCCATGTTCCTCTCTTTATCGCCTATGAAGTAACTGATTTGGGTAAGTCTCTATTTTCTAAAGCTTTTTTGATGCGAAAGGATGGGAGAATTCTATCATGGATTGTGAATTCAAGGTCATGTTACGTTATTATAAATAGGCCAAGGCTGATGTGGACAAAACTTGCTCAGAACGATTCTTCCTCCATCGATATGGCATCTTGGTTTTGCAGAGTGTGTGGTTTTGCAGTGCCTTCTTTATACGAAATTGCGTTCATTATGTTAATTTTTGTTGGAATTGATGCAATGAAAGGAAGTTGTTTAGGTACTAAGTAACGGAAATGTGTTGCATGTATGTGGAATATTGTGCTTGGAATCTCTTTACCAACACATTTTTTTGAGTATTGAATCAGAGTTTGTAGATTACGTCAGATATCTCTCGAAGGGAACCTTGACCAAGATGTATTTATGATAGGGCTTTCAAAGGTCAAACATTGGAGCCAGCAGGGGACGAATGAGGGCATGCCAATGCCGGCGTAGCTTCTGTGTATGTTGGCCAGCAGTTTGTGCCATGCCTTGAAGTGTCGTGATGGAGTAAAATCTGAACTGTATTTGATGAAAGAAATACAAATGTGTACTAGTCAAATGTGTAGAGTTTCCATGTCACAGAACTTATTCTCTGGCATGGCTTCTGCATGAACCACTTTTGGAGATTACTTCAGTAGTACAAAAGCACGTGAGGAGGTGTTTGGCAGCAAGAGCGCAGTCACTCTCAGGATTGTCCGTCACTGACTAAAAGCTTTGCTTTCCCGTACTTCAATGCAGTTTCATGAATCAGGTGCGAAGAATTCAAGGTCAGCAAGTTTCAGAAATTGTGCTCTTCAGTCGATCAATTTTGTTTTAGGGATTGTGAGAATTTTATTTGTGCGTGCTTTCCAATTCAAATGTGATTTGACTTTTGGTCGCGTCTGAGCTATTGTTGTTCTTAAGGAGATGTTGGAGTTCCACAGCAAGCAAGTGCCGTAGAGCCAGCTTTCAAATCCAGAACCTGGAATTATAGTCAATCCTCCACGAGGTAAGCTTTGTGCACTAATGCAGCTTTTTACATCCTGTGTGCCCATCTAATTACATATCTGAGACCACGGTGTCGTGAATTCAATAGCAAGCCGGTAGATTATTTCTCTCTCTTTTTGGCCTATATGCGTTATTGAAGAAAGAGCGTTCGAAGCAAGCTTTAATCAAAATGGCCTCTGAAACTGAGTATCTTAAACAAGCCTGTCTAGTTTCAGGAAGGTCAGTTGCATGTGATCCATGACATACTATGATCGCTTGAATTCTAGAATGGAACAAATATTGAACAATGGAGATGGTGCATTTGTTGTGGACCGACTTTATTGGCATTGTTTGGGCCATCCATTGCTGTGTTGAATGGTGTCAACGACCGGGTTCTAAAAAAATTCTACGGCACCATCTGATAGGATGCACACGAAACTTAATTGCGCTCCACTCACCATCTCGAGAGTTTTATACTTGTCTATCAATCAATGGGAACTATGTCTCGTCATACAACATAGTCTGTTGGTTTCAGTTGCCCTCTTTGACGACGTCGTCACACGTGGAAGGCCTTACAGTTTGCGGCTTTCTCTTCAAGAGTCCATTTCAGGAGCCTGATTTTATCAATAATAATTTAAAATTCAACTGCATGAATGTGGGGCTATGGCTATGAGTTGCTTTATCTTTGCGTGAATGACGTCAAGGGTTGTGTGAGTGTCAAAACCCCACATCGTGTATGTTGTTTTCTTTTTTTTTCGAGACATGATAATTGTTCCACTAGTGAAGGGAATTGATATTTATAAAGAGTGACTTGCTCACTTGAATTTGTGGTCTTCAATGAATATTCACTTCTTACATGCCTGTTTGTCTTACGCAGGTGACAACTTCTACTTCCTAGTGACGTTCTTTCCTTTTTGTGGCAACCTTTTGTCGTTTTGGTTGACACTGACAACACTTTGGCCTGTACGAGGTAATCCTTGTTGATGTTATGAAACCTTGTTTTACAATTCTTGAACAATCTACGACGATGACAAACATGCTTTCATGATATCACTAACATTAATTCATTTAGGTGCGATTAACTCCAACAATTTAGTAAACATGAATTTGTGCGTTAATTTTTATTTTCTACAGGATTATTAAAACATTTCATGAGAGTTAGGTGAAGTTCCTGACGGCATGACCTGCATTAAATAATGCAGGTATAGAAATGTCTTCCTTCCATAGCATTTGCCTTCACGTCTACGATGTTATTGCAGGATCACCATTTCAGAAGGAGTTGCATTGTGAAGAGCATCAGTAGGAACGAGCGGGGAGAATCAGCAGTTTCATGTTGAAGGGGTAGAATTATCAGCTTCTGTAGCATATCCAAGTAGTTGTGGGAGCGTGTTCTCATTTTTCCTCAGTACACCGTGTCCAGCATCTTTGCGGAGTTGTTGGATACTCAGTTTGAACCACCGAAAGGTATGTATGTTTTTGCTAGTTTGGTAATCAAACACTCCTTGCCGGAAGTAAGAATACGAAGTCAAATTCTAAGGTTATCAGTTCATTAGAGAAACTTTTAGAAACATATTTCAATTATGATCATACGTTGGATATGATTTCTTGTTTCTATTGGAAAAAAGTGCATTAAAGTATTAGAATTCACATAACAAGGTCTATCATGACCTATAAGAGCAAATCGTATTTAATTGACAAGAGGGCAGGTGTATTTATATGAAGTACGTTTCACTGTGAATAGGGAGAAGATGATATGTATGAGAACAGTATGAAGTACCCATTGATTGATAGATAGATTTGTTGGAATCATGTAGGATGCCTCCTACTCGTGGTTCAGCGTATCACATTGAGCGTTCAATTGCTAATAGGCTAGGGCTATCAGAGTATCCATGCGCATGCAATCGTTGTAGAGGAGCGCGGGTAAAGAAGGTGGATGTCGTTGCAAAACACGACAGACTTTATGGGCGTGATCGATACTTGAGGTATCCAGTCATGGTGAGTTCCGCGTTGAAAATAATACGAATTACATGTGGCAACACTAGTCAACCATTTATCAAAATATAAATGCTTGATTTTTGCTTAATAAATGATGTAATTTGATTTAGTAAATGAAAGCATTAAAGCAATTTTGTGAACCACTTTGTTTTCATTTTTTGAATGCAATGAGAACCTTATTTTCTGCTAGTATACACACAACACCATTTTTCAATTTTTGAAAGAATTGTGTTTTATGTGGAAAAACTATTTATAGTTCAATTTTGCACTAGACTGTGGATGGAAGGAATGTGCGAGGGCCAATTGGAAATCCAGATAGCAATGATGACCACTTGAGACAACAAGAACCAATTGATGTAGACGCAGGATACACATGGCCAGAACCCGCAACTGTTGATGTCAACAACATGGTGAGAGATGCATTCACACGAATTGACGAAATTCACAATACTAGTATTAGTGAAGATGGTCAAGCACCATTTGATGGCAATGATTTCGAAGATCATGAAGAGTTGGAAGAAGAAGCTTTGCAAAAGTTGTTTGAAGAGTCAAAAGAAAAAATATTTGAAGGGAGCCAAGTGAATCGTCTTCAATGTGCAATTGTCATCTTCTCCTTGTGCACTTTGTATTCAGTTCCACATACATTCTTGGATGCATTATTGACATGCATAGCTGGAGATTTGCTGCTAACATCAAATTGCTTTCCAAGGACATCTTACGAGGTGAAAAGCCTATTGATGAAGTGCGGTTTACAACATAAACAAGTCCATTGTTGCCTAGAAGGTCACTTTCTCTATGAAGAGGACAACAAAGATCTCGAGGATTGTCCAAAGTGCAGTCATCCGCGGTATATACTTGGTTCAAATAAAGTTCCTTTTCGTGTGGTACGGTACTTCGATGTGATCAAACATTTATTGCGCATGTTTCAATGTCCTGAGATAGCAAAGCACATGACTTGGTCTCATACCTCGAAAATGCAGTCTGTAGCAGAGAGCAAGCAGTGGAGGGCGATAGATCAAGCATATCCAGATTTTGCCAAAGTATTGACAAATCTAAGACTTGGACTTGTTGGAGACGGCATTGTTCCTTTCAAAAACAATGCCTTGAAGCATTCCACTTTTGTCTTATTGATCACGATCTACAATCTTCCTCCATGGTTATTGACAAAGAAGTTTTTAATTTTGCTTGCAGTCTTGATTCCGGGTCCAAAATCTCCAACCGCGGAGAATATTGATGTCTTATTGGGACCTCTCATTCGGGATTTATTAAAACTATGGAACGGGGTTCCAGCAGCAAATATGGCTAAACCAGTAGGTGAAAGAAGGTTCACACTTCGAGCATTGTTAATGTGGACAGTCAACGATTTCCCCGCCTATGGCCTTCTTTCCGGACAACAAGTTCATGGTTACAAAGGGTGTCCCTTGTATGGTCCATTCAACTTGCGCGGAGCATTCAACTCTTCTTGGGAAAATGATATATTTGGGTGGAAGACGATATTTACATGAAAATCATAGATTCAAAAGGGAAAGGGCAGCTTTCAATAACCTTCAAGAGTGGGAAGTGGCACCAGAAAGACCAAGTGGGGAAGAAGTCCTTCGATGGGGAAATCAAAGAGAAGATTTTCTAAGAGAGGGAGGGGTGGAAAATTCTCTTGAAGACCCTATCAAGCTCCATGGTGTGAAGAGACGTAGCATTTTTTATGACCTTCCATATTGGGAGGTAAGGTTTTTTAGCCCCTCCAATATGTTGGCTTTCAAATTAGTTCAACATGTCTAATTTAAAAGGTTTATTCAATGAGTGCCTTTGATAATGTAGGCAAATGAAGTATTTAAGTTGTTTCATTGGTAGTCAAGTTTAAGTTTGAAGGTAGAATAAGCTTCATGTTTTTTAAAGGAATGTAAAGTTTATTGTTATTATGAATTAAGTTCCATTTGCGATCTTAATTCATTATTACAATGGTAACATTTTGAATGTTGTTAGACATTGAGGACTCTGAAGTGGACAAAATAAAGTTCACCAAGACTTTGGATTAAGAGTTAGAAAGGACGGTATATTGCCTATGTGAATGTTATGTTTAGCTATTGAAATTGGATCAAAAAATAGATTGTGGCTCTTCTTCATTTTTGGAAATTGTCAAAAGTATACATTGAAATTGTTGATTCATCATATTAAATTTGATACGAAAATTTATTTTTTTAAAATTTTGGAAGCTAAAAGTAGCTTATGAAGGTCATTGTGATAATTATGTAATTCAGTATCTACAAGAAATGTGAGTAGTTACAAGAAGAACGACAATAAAACCTTTGGGAATGTGTCACTTGAAGAGCTAGGAAGAGAAGAGCGTTGGTATTATTTTATAGGGTGTGAAGAAGTGCACTGATGAAAACATAAATGTAATGAAATTCTTATTTGAAAATAATCAGTCACTTTGATGTGATTTAAATGTAGTATTTCAAATGTAAGTATTAAGAGAGGAAGCTTGTATTTGAGGCTAATGTGTACACTTTTTGAGTAATATTGGAATGTGATATTCTTCTTTGTTGGTTAAACAACATCTTCTAGTACGTCACATCTTGGATGTGATGCATTGTGAGAAGAATATATTTGAAAACATATTGAAGACCACATTTGGTGAGAAAGACACGACAGCTGTTAGAGCAGACTTACAAGCACGTGGAATTCGACCGCATCTTCAACTTTGTCCAATTGAATCTGATCAACATAGACTACACATGCCTCATGCTACGTATGTGCTTTCCGCAACGGACAAAGTGAAGGTTTTCCAAGTGCTACAAAATTTGAGGACTCCCACCAACTATGTGTCAGCATTATATACCAAGATAAGCAAAGGGAAGTTGAGTGGCCTCAAATCTCACGACTTTCATGTACTTTTGCAACAAATTTTGCCATTGTCTTTTCGGAAGGTGACAAACAAGGCCCTTGCTGGTGCTATTATACGTCTCAGTAGAGTGTTTCGCAAGCTTTGTGCTAAAATAGTTGACTCTGCAGAAGAGGGCCAAATGAAGTTAGATGCAGCAGAGACTATGTGCATCTTAGAAAAAGAAATGCCTCCATCTTTCTTTGACATAATGTCTCATACGCCTAATCATTTAATTGAAGAACTTTTTCTTTGTGGACCCGTTCACACAAGGTGGATGTACCCATTCGAAAGATACTTCAAGACATTGAAAGGCTACGTCCGAAACTTTGCAAGACCAGAGGGCAGCATTGCTCAAGATTATCAAACTGAAGAGGCATTAGGGTTCATGACCGAATACATGTCCGAATATAACATCACTACACGACGTGTATGGGACGACAAAGAAGATCCAACAATGGTGGACGAGATTTTGGAGGGAAAAGGGAAGCCCAAGTTGTTGGAGGAAGCATTTAGGAATGCAATTCATGATTTTGTATTGGACAATGTAGCTCACATTTCTCAATACCGCGAGTACGTATCTCTAACTTCTGATGTCGCATTAAATTAATATGGGTTGGAATGAAAAGCATAGAGAAAAGTGAAAATCTCAAATGTGGGTGCTTTTAATTTGTGAGAGGATGTTATGTTTTACCCCTAAATAGAAAGTGTTGTAGATAGAAGAATAATTATTGCTTAAAAAAAAGAAAATTGTAAATATTGTTGTGAATTTTGTCTTCCCGTGTATTATATAGAAGTTTTTGTGTGTGCAGGGGATTGTTTTTTAAGATTGTGTATTATTTTGTACTAAAAATGAAGGAAAATGTGATGAAAGAGATATGGTTTTTTTAAAGTTGGTCAAAATTTTCTAATTCAAATATTAGTAATGTATTGTATTTATGAAAAAAGAAAAGACATATTTAAAATTCTGGACTATATAAAAAGAGCAGTTTTGTAATGTAGTATTAAATACGTAAGTATGTTCTGGAAGAGAATAGAGGAAAGAAACTATGACATTTTTATGTCACTGGTTCAATATTTAATTGACAATGAAGAAAATGTATATAGAATTTAGGTGCTTGGTAGTACATTAACGTGAATACGTGGCACCTATGCCCACTCGAATGTCAATGAATTTAAGATTGTGGACATCTATAGGTAAAGAATCTCATTTCTGTACAAAATGTGGTATTGAAATTATATATTCATTTCTCATGTAATAAAGGAACAAACACCATGTTGAATTTATGTAAGAATGTTATATGAAGGAGTTTGGCTGTGAAATATTCTTCTGTCCAAGAAGATTGACATTATTCACATGTTGTGGATTAAATTGAATTGCAGGAGGTATCAAGTAATTTGGGAAGATAGAATGAGCATGAGAGGAGATTTTCGAAGAAGACATCCTCACAGAAATGGTAGGAGAGGAGCAGCGTATCCTGCAGGGATGGAAGAAATACAATCATTTGCAATGTGGTTGGAAGAAGATGTGAAGAGTGCAATTGAATTGGGGCTAGTGGTCCCAGAAGATGTTGAAGACTCTTCAAGCCCACCTTCATTACAAGCCCGTAGTTTTAAAAGCATGTACGCACACGGATATCACTTTCAAGTGAAATCCGCCGAGCAAAGCATGAGGAGTACTTGTGACTCAGGTGTAGCTGCAATTTTTCGACAACCTTGTTGCTCTGGGAGAAGAGATCAAAATGTGGTGAACGCTGACCTTGAATACATAGGGCAGATTGTCGAGATACTTGAACTGAATTATGGGAGGCATTGTATAGTTATTCTAGTTTGCGATTGGGTGAAGGCAAACTATAGGGGGCGAAATGCTACAGTGAAACAGGATGAATGGGGGTTTACTTTGGCTAACTTCAGATCAATGGTACCATTTGGCTATGAGTCACTGGCCTTTCCAATTCATTGTGAGCAGGTTTCTTTTTCAGACGATGATGAGCCTGGGTGGAAGGTAGTATTACGAATAGAGGTTCGAGGACGAAGAATTGATGATGAGACTTTGGACGAGGAGGAGCCTGAAATGTTTGCCATGGGGAGGGATTCAAATTTTAAAGGCTTCCAAGTTCCTGTTGAAGAGCAACAGAGAAGTTATAATCCTCTTGCAGGAGGGGTTGACATTGAGGTCAATGAAGTATTCCAGGAAGTGGGATAAGCTAATGGCATGATGTTTGACAGGGATGTAGGGGAGTATTCCAAGGATGAGGATTGAAGAAACTGTGCGGTGTGCATGGGATTGAAGGAAAGAGGCTCCATATACTCCGACTTGAAGTTTTGAGGACATTAATCAAGAATGGGTATATATAGTCTTGGACTATGTTCTAAATAGTGGCACAGTTCATAGGGACCTATTGCATTGGCTCCAAGTTTTAGGACAATTTTTGACATGTGAAGTACAATGGATTTATGTATGTGAAGTTTGATAGTGACCTTGGCTAAGTGTTGTAAATTATATTTTCGTTTTTCTTCTATTTTTCTTGTGTTATTAGAAGTACTTGTACAATGGCATTTTATTGAGCACAAGACATGCTTCTCTCCATGTCGAGATTGAATAGAGCAAAGTATGAATACTAAGATTGATAGGAAGTGCATGTTGCAATTGTACAAAGGACTTGAATATACTAGATTGTGCAAGGACTCATTGCACAAGTGAATCAATAAATCTGTGATGCTTATTGAATGAGAATTTCTAAGTGTTCAATGATCAGCCTCTCGTTGGTGAGATCAATTGTCTATTGCTTTTCATTGAAAAAAAGGTTTCATATGGAATGACTAAATGAACAAAAGTTAGTCATCTTCATTTGCTAATTTGTAATGGCTATCAAGAATTTGTTAAACTGGACATTACAGTGCCAAAATCAACAAACATTTGTCATGTCCTTTTCTTAATTTGTAATGGCTATCAACAATTTGTTAAATTGGTCATTAGAGTGCCAAGATCAACAAAAATTTGCCATTTTTTTTGTTGATCTGGTCATCGTTTTCTACTAGAGCCATAGCGTTTGCTAGGTTTGCCATAGTGACAGTGTTGGGTAGAGAGGAGTGGGCTTAGGGAACACACGGGCTGTCTGACTGCAAGTTGTTGAGTGATAATCGATAAATGTGAAAAAAACTCGAATCTTCATTTGATCTTCTCTTGAATCTTCACTTCAATCTTCCGTTGGCCTATTATATGGTGGCTCTATAGAGATAAGGGTAAGGGTTTGTGATAAGAAACAAGTTCTCGGACGGGTAAAACGGGACGGCCAGACCACGAGCTAAAAGCGTCCAAAAGATTGGCTCCTAAATTTCAAACCCACGGTGACCAGGAAGCGCCTTTCACCGGTGGGAACAACATATAAGATCGACCATGTCGACCATTAACTATACTTCATTGCCACAAACACAAAACGAGCTATTGCGGATACCCACATAAACCGCAACAATAATTACGATGGAGAATTGAAATTTACAACTAGCCTCCAAAACCGGCTGGGAATAACAATAAATTGAAAACAAACCACAATCCACAACACACATGAAATCTTCAAATTCTTCAAGTCTTCAAAGTTTTCAATCATCTATCTTCATGTTTTAAGAAAAGCAATGAGGAAACTCCTAACCGGCTCATCTCCCTCCTTGGCAACTAACCACTGCCTTTTAAAATCTCTATAACTTTTGATTTGTAAATCTTATTCACAAGTGTGATAGCAATTTGAAAAGCTAACACAACTCGCTACAAAAAATAAAAATTTCACTAAAAACTAAAACTCTATCCGTAATTTATAGCCCATCAAAGCATCACTCTCGTATTTTTTGGGACTTTCCAACCTCACAACGTCTAAAAACTATAACTCCTTCAATACAACTCCAAATAAGTTGTGCAATAACAATTTAGAAAGATAATTGCACAAGCTTTGATGTACAAATACTTCCAAAAAAATCTTGATACAGACAGAATGTTATGGTCCTCCAAAAAATTGGCCTACTTTCTCCAAGCTCGCACACAAACCAAACTTTAGCACGCCATAACTTGCTTTTTTAAGCTCCAAACGACAATTGTGATATCATTATGAAAACCATGTAACAAAAACTACATGCTCTGAAATTTTCAAGATAAATGAACAATTAACTCAAAAGTTATGGCTCGATGAAGCCTCTGCCCTCTCAATGGAGGTCTTTGGGTCTTCACAATTTCGAACCTCAGTAACGTTTGACTCACAACTCCAAATTCAACTTGCAAACAATTTTTGAAAACCTCTTCTCACAAAGATTCTCATGCCAAAATTTCATTACTAAAAAACATATGCTCCATGAGCTACATCAACTCGAAGTTTCGCTTCAAACCCCAAAACAGAAAAACACACTAACTTCCCTCACACACACACTACGCATATTCTCATTTTCTTTTCGCTAATCTAAGGTGAGAGATGAGACTTTTTGGCCCATGTCCCTACTAAGACCTTACCTAAGACTCCACCTAAGATTTCAACTACACTTCGATTTACAGTTTCACTTAACTTCAATTCGCCTATTGCAGATTTAATAATACTAATGTCTCTTCCAACAACTATAACCACACTTTATAACTTTTATAAATTACCCAAATAACAATAAGTACTAGCATCCAATAGCTATCTATTAGTCGTAAAAAACTAGAGTTCCAATTAAAGCTTCACTCCATCTGCACAAACTTGAGGACGCGCCAAACAATGTTGGAAACGTAGTCTGCACGTCCATCCTTTGATAAAGGATTAACTGGGCCCTCCAACCACTGCTGATGTCCACGGCTACTTTCAACCGGCTTTGTCATGCAATACATGTATTGCTCCTTGTTCAAACCTTCAAAACACCCTTCAAATGTCATTTCACAACTATCAAGTTCAACACACTCAACTTGTAATAGGATCACCAATGCTCGAGCATCACGCTGAAGGTTCATGTGCCACCGCTGCTCTATACGGGGTTGCTTCAATGGTCGAGAAGATCCACCTTCATCACAAGGATGCTCAAATGGCAATGCAAGATCTTGCAACATGAGAGGGTGATCTGACAATTGTGATAATGAAAGTTCAAGCTCAGCCTCCAGTTGAGGCTCTTCATCTTGAGACTCAGAAAAAATCCTCCAGTTCGATATTCTAAATCTAAACTAGAAAACAAATATCACTAATAGAATTCAATGAAGCTCTAAGACAAAACCGCCATTTATATTGATGTTATGCATCTCAACAGAATGGCGTCACCTAGAAGCAATTCAATAAAACATATTATAATATGTTTCTACACTATATATAAATTTACTACAGAAAAACGGGTAGTGACTCAAGGAGAGATCTCACAGTCTCTGGTCTATCTAGATTGTCTGTAGAGAGGGTGCGTACTATTTCCTCCTGTGGTTGAGATTCTCTCCAACTAAAAGACCCGGGGTCTTGGGCTTCGTCGTCGCTATACACTCCACCACATAGTGTAGCAACCATGACCCACACACATTGTACTGGCTAAACAACCAAGGAACCAAGTATGCTAAGGGGCGACAATTAGATAGAATCCACCTGCCACTAATCGGGATGTTCACGTGAGAACTAAGAGCACTCAGTCTTGGTCGTGCTAATTGTCAAGGTTTATCACTTAGTTCTTGGAGTCACACCCCTCTTACAAACATACTACATCAACACTAGAGTTACATAGGAATTACCATCAACAGTAGACTTATGTAGGAATTACGACTGTTGTAACTAGTAGTAAACCCGAAAGGGCACGCTAGGGCTTTAGGAGCCATCTAATTGACTTATATGTCTTGTTTGTAGCAACTCGTAGTTGCTAGATTCTTCTGTTGACAATAGGCGACATCTAGAGGTCAAATAGGGATTCTAGGGGTCGTTAAGTTGACAATCGAGGCGTGTTTGTGGCAACTCGAAGTTGCTAGATGCTCTTGTTGACATTAGGTAACCTTCTAGAAGTCCTCTGGATTTCTAGGGATGTTTCAACACCCTATAGGTCCCTCTATGGTGTCCCACTTGACTTTCGTAGCCGTACATCCCTCTAGTATAAGATGAGAGGTTGGAGAGGCATTCTTCACTCTTGTCAACACATTTCTCTCAAATGCACTCTTGTATCTTGCTGTTGCTTAGTAAAACATTTCAATTTCCCTATGAACATCTCTCTTGATCCGTGTCCTTGACAGTTTGACAAGAGTTTTTACAATTCCTCTTGAATTGTAGTTACGCTCCGATTTCCTTTGATTTCTCCGTCCTCAGACAATAGAATCGTACAAACTTTGTAGGAGTCTTCTCCTTGAAGTCCTTCACCCGTGACTCTTTAGAACACCCAATTCAAAGTTATATTGAGTAAGTTATGACCATTTGAAAGACTAGTGGTTTATAAAGCCTTAAATTTGTTTGCATCTTAATTTAACTTAGCATTTTACCCACAAATTAGTACTGAAGTTTCTTTAAAGAGTGAAAATTTGTGAGTTTGTTAAAAGTGATATATTCTACTGGATCCTTTTT
>CAXARX010000763.1:0-25326 GCA_963971425.1 Bryoerythrophyllum caledonicum | reverse complement strand
GAAGTTGAAATGACTACACGACAGGACTGTCGTGGAATCCCCCGATGAAGACCAATCCTTCAGTGGACGACTCTGTGAAATCTCGCAAGTTAGTCCGCCATGCATTCGATATAGTACCCTTGGATGTATCCATAGATTGTCGGGCCATACATTCGCTGATGAACTAAGGAAGTAGGTGGGTGCCATTTTAGGATGCGCTGGATGGTATGGCCTACTCATATGATCGTGAGATCCCTCGATATTATTTATGTTCAGTATATTGTCACCATGAATAGCCACCATGATTGTCTTAGCATATCAGGTCATGAAGATGTCTCTTGATCAAGAAATCCGACTGGGAGATCATGGATGGGGGGGTCTTCATGTCCATTGCGTGATTGATATGTTTATGTTATATGCAGGCTTGCTGATCATCGTCGAGTGCTGTGAGGGATTCTCCAAAAAAAATTTCACAATGCGTTCATTTTGATGGTCTACTCCCAATGCGATTATCCCGTATGTAGGATTGACAGATCTGGGACGTGAATTTCTAAACTCAAGCGCAAAATCTATACCATTTGGCAATGACAATTGGATTAAACTGTTTGTTCCTAGGCTCGGTGAAGTGGCATCAGGATTCCTGAAGGAGTTTCGCTCCCAAGGTTAATGGCTCGGTGTGCCCATACCTGTGGAGCCCTGGATGTACATTTTGGTGCGGCTTCATTCAATAAAATTGGAATTTCACAACTTAAGATTCTATCCATGTCAAAGGGGCATGAGTACCTAGAAAGATGTTCAAGAGAACTTGGTGTTGTGGAGAGCTGCGGACGTTGTAAGAGCGTCGGGAGATCCCTCGATGGATCCATGTCTGTATATTTGTCACGATGCATGGTTTAGACATGACGTGCATGGGAAAGACTCGGAAGGAGTCTTCCTCTCTTTACGTCGCATAATTTGTTCGAGGCCGGAGGATCCTTTTCAAGATGAAATGCTTGGTGAGGGCTTTGTAGGTGTGACAGTCTTCGATGTTTTAGTAGGTAATACAGATGCCATTATGTCTCACGAGAGGTGGCCAATGTTCGAGTGTTGGTTTCGCAACGGTTGGTCTTTGCATCAGACAAGAGATCATTTTGCCGTTGTTCCCCATATCAACGACCCTCTAGCCTATCACGGAGGTCGAATGAAAGCACCGTACCGCTTTGTAGTTTGTAAGCCCAGTCAGCACGTAAAAGAATCACTGTAATTTCGGAAGACGTCTGAGGAGGAGATTCCGAAAGTTAGCTTTGAAAAGTCTTGCAGACATTTGTATTGTCAACATTTTAACCAGCCGTTCACGTTGATCGTTAGGCAAAAATACTACTTGAAGTTGTTTGAGGACCGCCGTGAATATGGGATATTAGTGGGACGACAACTGCACCAAGTGGACGGGGATCAAAAGCGGAAATTCATCACACTACAAGGGATTGAAGTATGTGGCACAACATGGTACATTATTCACGGGATTCCAAAGTCTACATACCACAGTTACATCGAGAAGTACAACGACGACATCATTTCTAGAACGCATGGCAACAAAGGCGTTAAGCGTCCGAAGTGTCGCACTATTCAGGCCAATGTGACTATGAAGGCCACCATAGAGAAGAACGCTGATCAAATGCCCCACCAAATGCGCGGCATTGGGAATGGGCAATTTGACACTTTGAAATACTTGCCCGCACGACAAAATTGGAAACGAGTCCGAGCGGATGCCAATAAGGTAGTGCCCCTAGTTTCCATTCATTTCAATTATATATCTATATATATATTCGATGTGAGATCTCATGATGATTGTTCTCGTTACTTGTTTGTCAATTGAATTCCATCCATTTGGTTGATTTCGATACTGATGCTTTGTAATTGTGGATTTGCAGTTGAATGCAGACTACGGCTTGCCGCTTATCAACGAGTCCACTGTGAGTAGACTAAAGAGGGAGCACTTCAACAATGTCTCTATTATACATGAGTTCATTTGCGAAATGTACAATGTGCGACAATCTTTGGCAGTGTATCTTGAAGTCTCCGAAGGGAAGCCCGGAATACGTGGAGTTTGTCGCAGCACTAGATAAGCAAATGCCTTCTTTTACCACAAGAATCACTCTAAGAGCGTAACAAAATGAACCTAAAGATCGACCCTAAAGATCGATCCCACGAGATCTTGTGAAGTACCTCTCTTTTTCTATTCCTACAGATAGTCACTTTACACATTTCTCTTACAATCCGATCCTATTCCGTCTGCAAACCGGAAAGTACGCAGGTAGACTTCCGATTCAGGATTCAAAACTGGACTCTACCGTTAAAGCCTTACACGCACATTGGTTTGATTTAACCTCTGTTTCACCATCAGAGAATTCACACCTTTGTTTTGAAAGTCGTAGGCTTTCTACTTCTCGTGTAACTTATAGTGGCTAAAGACCCGCTTCTCCTATCTACCGATTCCTAGCTAGTCCGGACCCGGTTTGATCCTTCAACATGACTTGGAATTCCTTCCGAACCGTAGGTCAGACAAGATCCCCCCGTACGATCCTCTCATACTACAACGACCTTCGAATCCGGTCCTATCTAAGAGTAGAAAGGTGATTTGCAAGTAAGCTCGCCCATCCAATGTTGACTTAATTCCTTCCGTTTGCTACTAGGGCAGCAAGACCGCTCCAGAGGCTCGGCGCTCAATCGGATCTCCTATCCGAGAACTATAGCCCAGATAGAGATACCGTCTCCATCCGTCTATATTACCAAAGGCTTCCTGACCCGGAATATTGAAATCTAACCACATTGAGGCATTTGAAAGCTCACTCCCAACTCTTTAAATCCTGTAAATACTTGGAAACACAACGAAACATCCAAGGAGAGAATCCCAAACAAACTCAAGTCTCTCTCTCCTCACTCAATCTAAACATTCCATTTTGCCATTCTTTGGAAAACAACGCACATATGAAGAGATGGAGAGAAGAATTCTAAAGTTTATTCAAAAAGACTCGCGGCCCCCCGCGAGAAAATCGATTTAAACAACTGAAAACCCTAAAGGTCCAGATCTTAACAACATGGAGGAAAAACCGGATTTGAAACGAACCCGGTCACAAACCCGGATCCGCCTCAACGTGGGACCGGATTGGAATCTGCGTCAAAAAGACAAAGTACAAAACCGGACCGGGTACAACTCCGGTTCCGATTTCAAAAACTTAACATACTGCTAAGCCTAAACTTCTTCTATACTAATGGAATCCGCGGGGTTCGTTCCCGTGTTTACCTGACTAAAAACCCCCGTCAAGTCTATCCACTGTTAGTAGACTAAAGAGGGAGCACTTCAACAACGTCTCTATTAAACATGTCATTAGCAAGATTGTTGCGCCGACAAGAGGGTCCACCAATTCCAAAGGCAGGTGACCTCTTTCCATATCCGCCGGCGAACTCTTTGTTTGCGACTCTGCTGAGAGGGAAGTCTAGGTGTTTGGAGAGCCTTACCCTCAGTAAACCTCAAAATCGGGTCGGAAGTACCCCCCTTCCTCAAAATTTACATCTTCAGCTGGACAACTCTGCTAAGGATAACAAGAGCAAATATCTTATGGCATTCTTGTCGTTGCTCACCACACGAGGTGTCTTCAAGGAAAGTCTTCATGCAATTCCAAAAGTTGTCCTTTATACCAGAGATCATAGAAGAGGTGGGGGATTTCAAGTCGTTCGTACAAGGGTACCAAGCCAGTGGCTTGGTGAAACTAATTGGTTTGGGGGAGATGCACCTATTCAAGTTCTACGTAGACAATAATCGGGTCCGCGTCATGAATTTCAAAAGGTCAACAGTTGATTCAAAATGGCTTCCGTCAGATAAGCCATCTCAATGGCTTTGAAAGAGAGGCGGAAATAGTCGTCCGATGCTCCCTGACGGATGTCCGAAGCCCGTTCCTTTTTAAGCCCATGTGGGACAGCCAAGTACCCGCTCCGAGAAGAAATCAAGAGAAGGCTAGGAAAATGGCACGTAGAGCCACCGTCAATAAGGGTTTAATGATGGTAGGACTCGAGAAATATATTCAGTACTGGGAAGATGGAATGTCTAAATGCGCGGGATTTGCATCTGCCTTTGGTCCATACGTGGATTACTAGAAGCGTGTGTTTGATGAGTTCAGAGCTCCTCTTCTAAAGTGTCTTCCGGAGTTTGTGGAAGGCTTTTGGCCAAAAGATGATTGGAAGGTGGCGCGTACTGGGGACCCTCGAACAGGATCCTGAGTAAATGAGATGAACCTTAATCCACAGGATGAAGAGGTGCCCGAACCTTACTGCGGCCCCGCAAACGAAGTGCCGAGAGAATGCTTCAATCCATGGCTGGACATTCAACCAGGCTCTTAGGTTCTTCTCCAACCTGAAGTCCCCGAAACATGTGTTGTTTGGCAAGGATGAGCATTGTCTACAATATGCAGAGTTGAAGGAAATGTGAACTACGGAAAGTTCTTGATTCAATACTGGCAACCGGATAACTCTGAAAGTACGTTGGAGTTGCGGTACCAGAATTGCTGGAACGGTCAATGGGTTGTTGAGAATTCTCCTCCCACTTGGGTGGACGCAGCTTGTGCAGTGTATTCGAATTCGTCCAACATAGCAGATCCAAAATCTCGTACGATTTCTACGAAGAGTAGGGAGGCAACTTTAGCAAATTTGAACCGAGCAAATGTGGTGGATCCATGATCGATTTTTAACTGGAAGGTAGCCTATGCGATTGTGAGATCACCAAAATCCTCTCCCAGGTTGCATAGACCATCGTGAGATCTCACGATGTATTGTTAGGGTCGTGTTGGCTGTTGTGAGATCTCACGATGCATTCTGCATCATATCATTGTAGAGGCATTATTAGGCTATATTGGTACAGTAACTTGCCTTTAGTGTTTCTGCTCTACAGTTAATATCTCTAAGTTCATCTATCTAACATGTATTATCATGTTTATCCTGCCTTTGTATATGAATATGTTTATGTTGTTCATTCTTTGGAGTTCCGCACAAAAGTAGTGCCTCACAGCCTGAAGGCTTCATCTCTTAAATAGTCCTGGGGTTACTGTAAGTTAGTGATTGCATCTGAATCATTGTACAGGATTTGGAGTGTTCAAGCACATAGATTCATCTCAATATGCATGTCTTGTCATTCACAGTTAAGCACACATTCAAATTTAGTCTCTTGCATGTACATCTTCACATATCTACTGTGGACAATTGAGAAAAGATCTATTTCAGCTTTGAATGATCCATGCTATTCTTCACCGAATCTAAAATTAATGGCATTATTTCTCATGGGATTTTATACTTGCCGGTATGCAAGTCCACATGTATATTGAATGTGTGAGCACTTGATTTAACTGTCTACAGTCTTCACTTAATTGACTTGCGTACTTCCGCTGATTGCTACGGATACCATAATTATCTTATAATCAATCTCTAGCATCGTCTCTTTCAGTGAATCACTGGAAGCGATCCGGGTCAACATTACTAAGAATCGGAAACCTAGGGGGGTCGTCCTTGCTCCGCGTTCCAATGTTTGGTGCGGAAGGTGTGGAGACTCCGAACACTATCCGAGTGAATGTGCAAGGGCCACCCAGAAGCAGGTACGGTTCATCTTCCCCGGAAGACAAAGTTTATTACACCATGGAAGTGGAACCCGAAGAGGAGGAGATCTACTTAGTTCAACCGAGGTACAGAAGAAGGTAGGGTATTGCGGTACCAATCCGGACGATCCATGGGATGAAGTAAAAAAAAGTCCCAAAAGAAGCTGGTAGCGGAAATCCGAATCGGAAGTTGTTCACTCTCTCGAAAACCGGATTCGAGAGGACATGAGTGCTGAGATCCGGATGGAGATATCGGAACCGGATCCGGAACTGAAACAAAAAATGTGACCTTCGATGATATCCCCGTGGTTATCAATCTTGAGTTCCGAGCACACGAATATGACATCATTTCGGACATCAAGGACTTGAAGGCGAATGTCACGATCGAACAGCTTCTACACGATAACATGATGTATCTGAAGCTGAACCGTGAAGGTTGGACTCGGAAACGGAAGAGGAAGACCAAGCTTCCCTCAGTGGCGGTCAACTTTACTCCACCGGAAGATTCCGCAGCTCTAGAGATCTCCGTGGCAATCGAAGGATGTTTGATTTCCAAGATTGCCATTGACGGCGGATCTGGAGTCAACCTAATGCTGGAAGACACAGCATTTGATTTGGTCTTCACCTCGTTTGAAGCCACGAAACAAATACTGCAAATGGCAGACCAGTCTCGAGTGAATCGGGTTGGAAGACTCTCTGAAGTGCCAACCCGGATTGGAGGAAAAGACTACCTCCTGAACTACGTTATCATCCGTGTTCAAAATGGTTGTCCTTTTCTGATTCTACTCGAAAGACCATGGTTGTATTCCGCTCGCGTACTTGTGGATTGGGGAGCTTGGGAATTGGTAGTGGGATATCCAGCCATCCGCATTCCTTGGGCAACGGAAAGACACATGGGAGAAACCAGTGACTCGAAAGGATATACCACGGATTGGTCTGATCCAGAAGATTCATTTCCAAGTTACTTTGTGGATCCGTACGAGAACCAATCCGAGTCTACTTTTGGATTTTCTAATGCAGTATTGGAGTAAACCGCAGAAAAAATTCAAGAGGCCATGGTGGAAGATCGATGCCTAGGTGAAGCAAATGTTCCGCTGACTATCGAGTGGATCGAGAAGCGGATCCTGCTTGGAGATCTTCCGGTTTGTGAAGGGGAAATACGGAAATCCGGTTGAGGAGATCTCGGATCCTTTCCGGAGGAAGCAAATCCGGAAAAGATCAAACCGGTTAATTCACCTACCGAGTACGAGAAGGTAGACATGGCACCCAACATGAGTTTGTATATTAGTAAACACCTGGAAGATATGGAGAAATCCGGTTACGTCGAGCTTCTCAAGGAGTTTATAGACATGTTCGCTTGGGAACCATCCAATTTGAAAGGGAATTCCCTTTCATCTCGGAGAACACCAGATCGACTTGATGGAAGATTCCGTTCCGGTTCGGCAACGACAATATCGGCTTAACTCCAAGTACTCGTTGATGGTCAAGGAAGAGATTGATAGGCTATTGGAGGCCGGATTTATCTATCCGGTCCACAATTCCGAGTGGGTTTCTCCTATTGTAGTAGTCCCTAAGAAGGTAGGAGCGGATGGAAAGATCAAGATCCGTGTATGTCAAGACTTCCGGAAGTTGAACGCAACCACGAAGAAAGACTACTTTCCGCTCCCATTTATGGACATGATTTTAGATCATGTGGTGGGACACGAGTGCTACAGCTTCATGGACGGATTTTTCGGTTACAATCAGGTATCCATTAAGGAAAGCGACCAACTGAAGACCACGTTCAGTACGGAATGGGGAACGTTTGCCTTGAATCGGATGCCGTTTGAATTATGTAACGCACCCGGAACCTTCCAGCAGTTGATGATGGACATCTTCCGCGACTTCCTTCGACATTTTCTTGAGGTATTCATCGATGACTTCGCCGTCTTTAGTAACCGGAAAAGCCATCTTGAATACTTGCAGAAAACGCTCGAAACATGCCGAGAAACCGGATTGAAACTTCATCCTGGAAAGTGCTTTTTCGGGATGAAAACCGGAATCTTGTTGGGCCACGTGGTGAGCGAAACCGGATTGCAAGTTGACCTAGATAAAGTCATAGTGATACTTGCCCTGCTAGCTCCAACGTGTGTTAGAGAAATCCTCGCATTTCTCTGATGCGTAGGCTAATATAGACGATTCATAGAAGCCTACGCTAGAATAGCCATTCCGCTCACGGAACTATTGAAGAAGGACACGGCATTTGTTTAGACCGGATTGCGACAACAAGCGTATGAAGAGTTGAAAATCCGGTTATCCAAGGCCCCTATCCTTTCCGTTCCGGATTGAGAAGGGGAGTTTCATGTCACCCTCGATGCATCCGGTTGGTGCTTAGGAGCTATCCTTTAGCAGTTTGACGATGAGAGGCGTGAGAATTCGGTTTACAACGCGAGCAAGCAAATGAGTTTGGCACAACGGAACTACACAACCTCAAAGCAAAAGGGGCTAGCCGTGGTGTACTCCTGCAAAAAGTTCCGACACTACCTACTTGGATACAAGGTAATCTTTCATACGGATCAAAATTCCCTGAAGTACCTTGTAAACAAACCGGATTTGTCTGGTCGGATTGCAAGGTGGATTTTGCTTTTGCAAGAGTATTACTATGAGGTAGTAGTCAAACTGGGAAAAGCAAATGTAAACGCGGATTATTTGTCGAAGCAGAGAGGGCAAACATCCGTGGCGGATATTTCCGCAAACTTTCCGAATGAGGTTCCGGATTTAGAGGAGAAACGTGAGGAGTGAAGAAATTGAGGAGTAAAGAAATTTTTGAGTTTGCTAGTTTTATTATGACAGTGAAACTCGAAGTGTCGTATATAAAAAGTGTTTAAAACGTAGCAGACCTACTATCTTTATAAGCCGTTAGTATTCTAGTATTGAAATTTTTAACTATGACTATGTATTGAAAAATCCAAAAACAGTAATTCTTCATGCATATACAGTGTACTTGGATACAACTTGTAAAGACTTCTTGTGATTATAACACTTTAATTCAACCATGTTGCAGTTAGCTCTTAACCCATGACCTTAAAGATTGTAAACTTGCACCCTAAACAATAAATTCTACATTTTAGATTTCAATGCCACGGTCATAGATACAAAATTTTACTATAAATAGAATTAGTTCTACAATTTGTACGCCTTCTTCAAAAAAAATTTGATTAAATGGACATTTTGCTGGATTGTAGGCTCTAGGCTTTTCAAATCCCCGCTCTCAGCTTTTAGGCTCTTCATTCTCAACAATAACGCGAGCGTTGTTGCCGCCAGTCGGAGTACATTATCGTGGTGGTGGATTACCTCACGAAGTAGGCCAAAGCTAAGGCCCTTCGGGTGGCTAACAAGGCTACCACCGCTCCCTTCCTCTTTGAGATCATCTTCTCCGGATTTGGATTTCGCCTAGTTCTGCGTAGCGACCGGGGTACCCATTTCTTGAATGATCTCATCGAGGAACTTGTGGCCACGTATGGCATTGACCATCGTAAGAGCACCCCTTACCACCCCCATACTAACGGGCTGGCCGAGCGAGTTAATCAGACTTCTGCCCACATCTTCAGAAAGACCATCGAGGACAACAATACGGATTCGAACTCTTAGCATCCCGCCGGTGTAGGGGCTTATCGGACCACGTACAAGGCCACGACCCGCCAAACTCCTTTTGCCTTGGTTTATGGCCTCGAGGCCATATTGCCTATAGAGTTAGAGATCCCTTTTCTTCGGGTGGCCATTGAAGCACGATTGTCCATTTGCGAGTCAGTCCGGGACGGTGTGCTCATGTTAGAGGGTCTCAGTGAGTCCGGTTGGTTGAGCACACAGAATGTGGAGACTATGTAGCGCCGGCGCAAGGTAGCATTTGATAAACTTCATCGCCTCCATACCTTGGCTCGGGCTCCATGGTTATGTTACGAGATGACCATGGGTTAGAGTTTCCGGGCAAGTTTGATGCGCTATGGCTTCGACCTTATAAGGTGGTTGATGCTCGCCCGAACAACACAGTGCAGCTTGCCACGCTTGACGGTTCTTGGTTCCTAGCCCGCACGAATGCGGGTCTGTGCAAGAGCTATCATGTTTGACCGTGCAGACCAAAGGATTGCCCAATTGCCTACGAGCCGCGAGACTCGAGGTCCATTACACTCTGGCCAGTACCTCGCAAATGGTCGACACTTGTGAGCGATCGATTACGCTCACGGCCGCGGTAACGCATGTGCCGGGGCATTTTGGGAATTTCCGGGGTCAATTGTGATGACCTCTAAATCCCGTTGTGTTTGTTTTGTCAATTCCGCGTGTTTTGTAAAACATGGCCGGGTTTTGGCTCGGTGGGCTCTGTTGCTCAAACCACACCCTCGGACGCCCATGGCTACTTGGGCCCGGGTGGGACCCACTAGGACCATGGGCGCCTGAAGGGGGACGCATGAGCGCTACTGGCGGGCCATGGATCTCATGCCATGTGACCCCTGGGGTGGGTGCTACCCATGTGGTGGAGTTGTTTGGAACCCCTTCAGTTGGCCAAGGCGGTAGTGTGAAGGGGGCGTGCTAGTGTGAACGGAGTGTTTGGTTCTCTTGATAACCGTCCCCTGTCCCGTGAAGGATAAGAGACAAGGTTGTGTTGGAAGATGGAGAGTCAGCTCTTCCATAAGCTAAAAACCACCACATGGATCTCTAGTCCGTGTGGTGGTTGTTAGAGTTTTTGAATTAGTAGGGTGTGAGTAATTCCCCCCCGAGGGTGAAATTATGCACAAACATGCCGAAGGGGGGAATGATCTAATTTATAGTATAATTCCTTCCAAGACTTTTAATGTGGACCAAAATAATGCCCTAGACCCACCTAATCACGTGGGTCCGACTACTCCTAGTTGAACAATTAACTCTGATTAATTAACTAATTGGGAGGGTGAATTAATTAAGGCTACTTACTTAGGGGGTTTGAATTGCTGGGAGCGTTAACCTAACTTCGATGCATGGATTGCCTTGTGATTAATAACTTAATGATCATTTAATTGGTTGAGAGTTTTGTAATTTGGAGTTCAGGCAAAATCGGGCAGCGCTTCCGCGCCCAATTTAGCACCGGGAAATTTAAGATTTTATTATGCAATGACTCACCAGGCAAGGCTCAGACATGCATTCCATCAACCCACAAATGCAATCTATGATAACAATTCGTGAATATGCAATTAGAATCACAGTTAATATTAACAAGGCAGTGAAAACTCTTATGACCCTAACAACTCTGAGCCAAGCTACCAATTGACAAGCGCGCAGTGGAAATCCACCCTAGTAATTGGTTGATGCCCGGGTGCTCTACTTAGGCGACAACCACTGACCTCCGCGAGGATCGTCACTCAATAGTAAAACATTTGGGATTTTAAAACAAATGGAAGTATTCAAGTAGCTGCTTTGCTAGTGTACAAAGCTTGCTTTTTAATTTCATATTCCCGACTGCCCGATCCCGACTGCCCCATCGCAACTGCCAAATCCTTTCTGCGTCACCGGATTGCCTTCAATCCAATGGCCTTGATCAATTTTGTCCCGAGTGATTGGTACCACCGGCCTTCCAACCCGATCACGATGCCAATCAACGATTGTCAAGAGGTTGATGTGTCCTTAGACGGAGAAGAGCCTGCCCGATCAAAATGGGGGCCAACCTCACTCCTATTGAGTTAGCCCAGTACAAGGCCCTTGGTTTAGAGTACCGCGATATCTTTGCGTGGTCTTACAAAGACCTTAGAGGCATTGTGGACTCTGTAGCTCAGCACACCACTAGACTTCCAATAAGAAAAGACGCTTGACGAAAGCAGAGAGATCTCACGATCCTTGTATGGAAGATGCTGCAGGCGGTTTATCGTGGGATCTCACGATTGATTGTACATGGCTTCGTGGGCAATATAGGCTATTTCGACTAACACTCTTGAAATTAGTATTCTAGAGATTGAGACACCCCCCAGACCAAAATGCCACAATAACCGCAAGATAAAAACTTAGCAATCGCCAATCAGCCTCATCGATGGAGACACCACCCCGCCACATATTGCGACTCGCTTCTCCCTGCATTTGTTGTGTCCCTTGCAACTCTACATTGGGAGATCCCACGATCCGAAGTTGAAATGACTACACGACAAGAGTGTCGTGGAATCCCCCGATGAAGACCAATCCTTCAGTGGGCGACTCTGTGAAATCTGGCAAGTTAGTCCGCCATGCATTGGATATAGTACCCTTGGATGTATTTATAGATTCTGGAGCAATACATTCGCTGATGATCGCAAGTTAGTCCGCCATGCATTCGATATAGTACCCTTGGATGTATCCATAGATTGTGGAGCGATACATTCGGTGATGAACTAAAGAAGTAGGTAGCTGCCATTTTAGGATGCGCTCGATGGTATGGCCTACTCATATGATCGTGAGATCCCCCGATATTATTTATGTTCAGTATATTCTCACCATGAATAGCCAACATGATTGTGTTGGCATATCTGGTCATGAAGATGTCTCTTGATTAAGGAATCCGACTGCGAGATCATGGATGGGGGGGTCTTCATGTCCATTGCGTGATTGATATGTTTATGTTATATGCACGCTTGCTGATCATCATCGACTGGTGCGAGTGATTCTACGGAAATTTTTTCACAATGCGTTCATTTTGTGGGTCTACTCCCAATGCGATTATTCCGTATGTAGGATCGACAGATCTGGGACGTGAATTTCAAAATTCAAGCGCAAAATCTATACCATTTGGCAATGATGATTGGATTAGACTGTTTGTTCCTAGATTCAATGAAGTGGCATCAGGAATCGTGAAGGAGGTTCACTCCCAGAGTCAATGGCTCGGTGTGCCCATACCTCTGGAGCCCTAGATGTACATTTTGGTGCGGCCTCATTCGATAAAATTGGAATTTCACTGCTTAAGACTCCATCCATGTTAAAAAGAAATGAGTACCTAGAAAGATGTTCAAGAGAATTTGGTTTTGTGGAGACCTGCGGATGTGAGCGATCGATTACGCTCACGGCCCCCGTAGCCCGTGTACCGGGGCATTTTGGGGATTTCCGGGGTCAATTGTGATGACCTCGAAATCCCGGTGTGTTTTGTTTTGTTAATCCCGCATGTTTTGTGAAACATGGCGGGGTTTTGGCCCGGTGGGCCGTTATACTCAAAACCACACCCTTGGACGCCCATGGCCGCTTGGGCCCGGGTGGGCCCCGCAAGGGCCATGGGGACGTGAAGGGGGGCGCATGAGCACCACCGGCGGGCCATGGCTCTCATGCCGTGTGAGCCCCGGGGTGAATGCTACCCACGTGGTGGAGTTGCGTGTCACCTCTTCACTTGGCCTAGCCGGTAGTGTGAAGAGGGCGGAGTTTAGTGTGAGCGTGAATGTTGGTTCGGTGTGATCACCTTGGGGTGTTTTTTCGGACTTCTTGAGTTTTAACCGTCCCTTGTCCCGTGAAGGACAAGGGACAAGTGCGTTTGGCGGCCGGCAATTCGTTCCACTCGGTTGAATCATGAGAGGTTGTCGTCCTTTCTTGCTTGGGGGTCTCCTTGTACCCCTGGGGCGTCCTTTTAACCCCCCGGCTTTGTGGGTATTCTCCCCCGGGAGTCTTTTGAATTTCGGCCGGCTTTTGTTTTGGATTTCTCTGTCGGTCTTGGCTGGAATCCCCCCGGAGTTTTCTGATTTTTCACCGGCAGTCTTTTGATTTTGCTCGCCGGCATTTTGTTTCCGAATTGCTCCCTGGACATCTTCTTCAGGCTGTTCCTCCCCGGCATTGTGGGAATTTCGGCCGGCTTTTTGTTTAAACTCTCTCCTGTTCTTTTCTCTCTGGCGCCGGTCTGTTGTTGTGGAAATCGGCTCCCTGGCTCTTGCTCTCTCTTCCGGCAGGATTGTGAATTCCCCCGGCATTTTTTGTTGTTTGAACTTTCTCTGGCAGTCATCTATCTATCGTTGCGACGGAATTAGTGTGTTTTTTATCCCGGGCGGTCATTTTTTCGCTCTCTCTTCCGGCTTGTCGCCGAGGAGATTGTCCAATACTCCTCGCTGGCTTCGGGTTTTCTATGTGCCTGGCTTCCCCGTCCTCGAACGGCGCGGCGGTCTCAAAGAGCCCTCGTCAGACGAGGCGTCACCAGAGGCGGAGCTCTTCCAACAAAGGTAACGAGCAGTGAGCAGTACTCAGAGGGTGGTGCGCGGTGGTCTCAGAGAATCCTCGGCGGAACGAGGCGTCATCAGGGGCGGAGCTTTTCCAACAAAGGTGACGAGCAGCGGTCGCTGCTCCAAGAGGGTGGTGGACTGCCCATCGACGCGAGGCAATTGAAGGCGTCGCGACGCTCTCCACGTCTGCGGGGGAGATCCTCGGCGCGAGGGAAGGGTCATCGGCGCGGCGGAGTAGGGTGCGGCAAAGCTCTCCACCGCCTTCGAAGAGATTCGCGAGGCGGAAGGGCTCATCGCGGCGCGGAAGAAGGGCGCGCGGTGCAGCCTGGGCGACATAGCTGCGGCTACTGAGATCGTCACGGCGGGGAGAAGGGCGCCCGCGGTTAGCCTGCTCAAGTCCCAGCGTACTGGAGATCACCGCACTGGGAGGACGAATTGCGCGCGTGCGAAGAGGTCAAACGGTCGAGGTCCACGAGCTGCGCCGACTGACTCCACGCGCTGCTGCTTCAGGGGTTTTGTCCACGAGCCTCCGCGCGCCTGCTTCGAGGTCGCTGGCGGTGACTGCATTGGCGAGCCGAAGGACGAGTTTGGAAAGGCCGCGGCGACAATTCGAGGAGGTCGCGGCGCCTGCAATTTGGGGGATCTGGTGCGGACGTGTTGGGGTGAGAGGCGGCGCGTGCAACTGGAAGGACCGGGCGCGGACGTGTTGGGCGGCAACTCGGCAATTCGTGGGCCGCGACGCCAGCGGCGGAACTTGCACCGACGAGCGGAGGCGGAAAGGGGTCGGTTGCTTCGGCCCACAGGGCACGGCTCGCTTGCTGATTGGTAGCTGGAACTAGAATTGCTAGTGTCTATAAGTTTTCACGCTCTTGTCAACCATTAACTGTAATCTTAATTGCACCTTCACAAGCCGTATCTCAAGTTGCATGATTGTGTTGAATGGATGCTTGTGACTTTGGCATTGCATCAATTTCAATCTAAATTTTCTCGGTGCTAAATCGGGCGCGGAAGCGTTGCCCGATTTCACCCGATTCTCCAAATCACAACCACCCTCACCCAATTAATTGCTCACGTAATTAATTAATTGAACAAATATCATGCATTAGGGTTAGAAGAGTCATTCAATCTAATCCATCACCCCTAAGTAACTGGGCAATTTAATGAACTTCACTAAGTTAATTTAATTATCACAAGTAATTATTCAACCTAAGAGTGGTGGGACCCGCGTGGGTTAGCCCTGCCACCTAACCAAACTTAGCATAAAGCAGTAGTTGGTCCGCATTAAAAAGTCTTGGAAGGAGTTATCATTTAGTTGAGTGCATCCCCCCTCCGGCCTGTTTGTGCGTAATTTCACACTCGGGGGGGAATTACTCACAGCGGACATTGTATGAGCGTCGGGAGATCCCCCAATGGATCCATGTCCGTATATTTGTCAGTATGCATTGTTTGGACTTGACGTGCATCGTAAAGACTCAGAAGGAGTCTTCCTCTCTTCACGTCGCATAATTTGTTCGAGGCCGGAGGATCCTTTTCAAGATGAAATGCTTGGTGAGGGCTTCGTAGGTGTGACAGTCCTCGATGTTTTTGTGAGTAACACAGATGCCATTATGTCTCACGAGAGGTGGCCAATGTTCGAGTGTTGGTTTCGCAACGGTTGGTCTTTGCACGAGACTGGAGATCATTTTGCCGTCGTTCTCCATATCGACGACCCTCTAGCCTATCTCGGAAGTTGAATGAAAGCACTGTACCGCTTTGTAGTTCGTAAGCCCAGTCAGCAGGTGTGAGTAATTCCCCCCCGAGGATGAGATTAGGCTCAAACAGGCCGAAGTGGGGAATGCACTAAACTACGAAATAATTCCTTCCAAGACTTTTAATGTGGACCAAATTTTCCCTACGAGACAAGGCTACCCACGTGGATCCCACCTCTCTTAGGTTAACAATTACTTGCAAGGAATAAATTAACTTTGTGAGGTTAATTAATGTAACCCGTTACTTAGGATTGACGGATTGGATGGGGGTTGCTCTAACTCTATGGCATGTTAAATACTTAATTCCTTAATGATCACTTAATTGGTTGGCGGTGGTGCAATTGAGGGGTCAGGCAAAATCGGGCAGGGCTTCCGAGCCCGATTGAGCACCGAGAAAATTTAGATTTAACTTATGCAATTACTCACCAATCAAGACCCACACATGCATTTCATCAATCCACGAGTGCAATCTATAATTACAATTTGTGAATATGTAATTAGAATCACAGTTAATATTGACAAGGCAGTGGAAACTCTTCTGACCCTAGCAATTCAGACCCCAGCTACCAATTGATAGACGCGCACTAACTACGACTTAGCAAGTCCCTCGTGTGCACAAAGCCGACTGCCTTCGTGTACACAAAGCCGACTCTTCCGCTGCTTCTGAATCTCGTGCTCGCATCAATCCCGTACTCGCCGTGATCACGTGCCCTTGACGCGCCTGGACTCAATGTCCGGCCACTCGCGGGACGCCCTTCCGCAGCCTCACCTTACCCCAGCACTCCGACCTCTCGTCCGGAGACCCCGCAGCGCCTGGAACGCCGAACCCTCGCCGCGCGCACCTTGTCCAATCAGCTCACGCGCCGTCGTCGAGCCTTGCTTCCGCGATGACCTCGCCGCCCCGCCTGACTGCGATTACCTCGCAGCCCCGCCTGACTACGATGACTTCCCCACCGCGCCTGCCTGTGATGACCTTGCCGCCCCGCAATGCGATGATCTCGCCTGCACTCACACTACGATGACCTCGCCGCGTCTATATGCGATGATCTCGTCTGACTACGATGACCATGCTGCCCCTTGATGCGATGATCTCGCCTGCAACGGCGATGCGATAGCCTCTTATCCGCAATTCTTCGTAACGAGGCCGAGTTCACCCCTGGTCTCCTCGTTTCCTTGAGAAGAAGACGTCAAGTTTCCTCTCCAGGGAGACAATGTGCATTGAACAAACAGTTGGTCCTGAAAAAAATTGCCAGGGGAAATTCAAATGATGGAGGGACGAAAACAAGGGATGCCCAAGGGGGTTCAACAAGGAGAAGAATCCCGGGGCAAGAACCGTTGCAAACAAACTAACAACCTCCCCATGGACAGGAGATCCGTGGGAGGTTGTTACGCGGCGAGAGAAGGCAGACAGCCTGCCTCGGCCGCCAAGAAGACACAGTCCCTTGTCCTTCAGAAGATAAGGGACGCTAATGTCGTCTTTTTTGATTTGAATGTATCAATCACTTGCAACTAGCAAAGCTCATTCTTGAACCATTAAACGTAGCCGCAATGTAAACTAGGGATGTTATGTTAAGACTTGTCAATATACATGTTATTGTCACTACAAGAGAAAGGGGTGTTTTAAGTATAGTCCTAGGAGTAATGACCTTAAACGAGTGGTTTTAGTAAATGACTACTACACGTACATGTATGATTGGTGTGCTCCTCTTTTATTTATTGAAAACACCCCCGTGCAAGAACATTACTAATTCCACTATGCTCAAATCCGTGTGGAATTAGTACTTATTCCACTATTCAAGTAGCTTCATTGCTAGTGTACAAAGATTGCTTTTTAATTTCATATTCCCGACTGCCCCATTGCGACTGCCAAATCCTTTTTGCGTCACCGGATTGCCTTCAATCCAATGGCCTTGATTAATGTTGTCCGGAGTGATTGGTACCATGGGCCTATCAACCAAGTCACGGTGACAATCAACCATTGTCAAGAGGTTGATGTGTCCTTAGACGAAGAAGAGCCCCGCTCGATCAAAATGGTGGCCCAGCTCACTCCTATTGAGGTAGTCCAATACAAGGCCCTCGTGTTAGAGTACCGTGATATCTTTGCGTGGTCTTACAAAGGCCTTAGAGGCATTGCGGACTCTCTAGCTCAGCACACCATTCCCTTAGTGCCTGGTGTCCAACCGGTGCGCCAAAAAGACCGGCGCATGAACTCCCGTCTCCCACTCGTGATGAAAGACGAGTAAGAGAAGCTTTTAGAGGCCGGGTTCATTCGCCCTGTAGAGATTACCGATTGGGTGTCTCCCATTGTCCTTGTGAAGAAGAACCGCAAACTTCGGGTGTGCATCGATTACCGCCGGTTAAACTTCGCCACCTTGAACGACCATTTCCCGTTGTCTTTTGAGAATCACATCTTGGATGACGTATCACGCTACGAGCTCTACACCTTTCTGGATGGCTACTCTGGCTACAACCAAGTATCCATCCGTCCAAGTGATTATCACAAGACGGCTTTCACAACGCCATGGGGACCTTCATCTAGGTGGTCATGCTCTTTCGCTTGTGCAACCCTCCATCCGCATTGCAGAGGGTGATGACCTCTATCTTCTTCGATCTCCTCCACAAATCAATGTCCGTTTTCATCGATGACTTGAGCAAACAAACTCGTGCTAGTATTCACTATGCGATGTTGCGGGAGTGCTTTGCACGGTGTCGCCTCAGTCGGTTGGCCCTTAACCTCTCCAAGGTCTATTTGGAAGTCACGAAGGGCATCCTCCTTTGCTACGTTATGTCTAAGGCCGGGAAAGAACCCGATCTTGACAACGTGGAGGTCATTCTCAACCTTGCACCCCTCACAAATGTCAACGGCATGGAGAGGGCTTTGGGCCACTTTGGGTGGTACTGTGACATGATGACAGATTATGCCACCGCGGCCCTCCCCTTGACCAACCTCACGCGGAAGGAGGTCAAGTATGAGTGGACTGCGGAATGTCAAACTGGCTTTCATGACCTCAAGGCCAAGCAAACATCGTTCCCTTGTCTTGTCCCCCCAGACTCGAACCGTCCCTTCCACGTCTACAATGATCCTCTGCAGTGGCTGCAGGTGCAGCCTTGTACCAACCCTACAGTCACATTGTGATGGAGCGCCTCATAGCCTTAGCGAGCCGGCAATTGACGGCAGCAAAGCGTGACTACACCACGACGGAGAGGGAGTGCTTGGCCATGGTCTTTAGTGCCAAGAAATTCCGGCACTACCTTCTCCTTAACCCCGTGGTGTTCTTTGTTGATCACGTGGCCTTGCGCTATAGGGTCAACAAACCAGACTTGAGCGGTTGCGTAGGTCCGTGGGACCTTCTTATTGTAGAGCTGAACTACGCCGTTAAGTACAACCCTGGCCGCTTACACTCCAACGGTATGCATGCAACGATTTACACATGGAGTTTCTGTTGATTCCCTCCCTCCTGGTCCTTCCGTTTGACACTTGGGGATCGATTACGTGGGCCAAGTGCACCATTAGTCCTCCCGCCAGTCCGGGGTTGCTTACATGTGAGCGTGGGAGCGTGAGCTTAGGAGCCTAAGAGCCTGAGAGCCGTGAATTATTTATGATTTTTTTACAATTTATATGTATAAGAACCTATTACCGTGGATTTTTTATGTAAGTATTGAGGGAGTATTCAAACCAATAAAGTAAAGAGATTTTAAGTAGACACTCTATCATTGGATAATGAATTTCAAATGGATTCGTAGAAAATAAAGTATATAGAATGAATATGATAAAGAAGACAAGAACATATAGACTGAACAAAGTGCATAGATTAAAGAGAATAGGAGGGAACACAACAAAGAAGGAAGAAAAATAAAATATAGTGGCTCTTATCGTCTTACTACAAATATAACAATAATAAAAGTATACAAATATAGAGACTAGATCAAGACAAATTGCCTCATAGTTAGAGTTAGTTGTACTTGTAGACTCTGAACAAGAGCTAGATGTTTTCCTAAGCTTAGAACTTGAGTCATTACTATCAACTTCCTCAACCTCATCGTCCACGTAGACTAAGACATCAAAATTTGGGAAATGCTATTATGTGAACTTAGAGCGGTGAGTAGAAAACACAAAAATTTGAGTGATTGTAGGTATAGTTGTTGTCTAATTGTAGACATATAGAAGGCCTATGACCGATTCTTTCTAGTGGAATCTATAAGTATATAAGGTGTTTGTATTGAAGAACTTAAAGAAAGGGTCACTATGAAAAAAGATGTTGAGAATTGAATGAAGATAAAAATGAAATATATTATCACCATACAAATTCTAAACAAATCAAATATATGGAAGAGAGGGTGACAACAATCACAATAGAGAAGACAACAAACCACACTACATAATAGAATTTGAACTACTATTGCTACTTTCTATAGCTTCTATATCTAAAAACTCAACTACGTGAGGGTTGAATTGTGGTTGCCGGATCCGCGGAGGATTTCGTAATGCTACAAACAACTGCGCTAAGTCTTCTGCATATGAAGGTAGAAAAAACGTGCGTGTCGGCGATTGCATGGCCCACATCAAACAACAATCAATTCGTTATTATAAGTCTAACACACGTAAAATAAAAAAGTTTGGGATGAAAGTATTTGACATAAATTCACACTTTACTTACTCAAGCGATTGCGCTTTGCCATGTGACGAATGGGAACATCCTCTTGATCAACAAGCATTGCGTCCATTGAAGGCACTACAACGCTTCGGGGAGGTGCCACATCTCGGAGAGGTGCAAGCACCGCCTTAAAGATAAGGGGATCACACTCAAATGCTACAATGTGACAACTAGAGCGGCGGCATGCATAAATAGAAGCCCCTGCAATTCCAAAAGACAATGAAAATGCAATTCCGAAAGACAATGAAAATGCAATTCCGAAAGATAGTGAAAATGCAAGCAAAGGTGAAAAAAGATCTAATTGTTGAATATAAAGAGTGAAGATCCAAACCTGTTGATGCACTCGCATCAAGAACTACTCCACCAGGCTTTGTAAGAGCCTCAATAAGAATTTGAAGAAGCAATGGGTCCTTCTCGCGCCCTCCCCTCCATGGTGTAGTTCCATGCATATGTTGTGTCTTGACAGTTGTCAAGTTCAAGAGAACATCATCTTCCTCAACATTGAATCCACTACTAGAGTGTAATGGATTTACTTGGAAAGTAAAGTCTGAAGGCGGCTGACTATCATGCACAAGAAGAAGGATCCGAAAACGACATGTCTACAAAAAGTGCAAATAGAATCTGATGGGAATACAAGAACTTGGAAATTACAAAATAAGGTGAAGAATTTAGAATACTTACCGTTGTAGAAGGATGCTTCGGTGAAGCCAATCAGAGAGAATTGGAGCCCGACCAATTCTTGAGTGTTTTGAGGTCATAAGTGCGAGCACTAGTTTGTATCTCTGCACTCACGGCGAGTGACTCAGGCATGAAGATAAGAAGGGGTGCATTATCATGTAAATAGTAATGTGCAAATTCAAACACCGCCTCTAAGTGAGATTCGATGTAGACATTCCAGTCTAGAATGGCAGTAGGTGGTCAAGAGACTCCCCGAACAGGCAACCTCTCTGGAATGTCCACCGTAATCAAATCAAATCCACCATGGGTTGAAGTTGAAGATCTCACACGAGTGCCACGACCATGTCCAACCTGGAGATACCCATGAAAATCAATGAAACTGAAAAGAAAAAATAATTAAGTAATATAGAAAGGGAAAAAATAATGAAGAATAGAATGTACCTTCTCAACAAACGCGTGCATCTTGACCGTAATTGAATCATCATCGATGGCCTCCATCAAATTATTGATAGAGGTATTCTCAATGAAAACACTAACAAGAGAATGAAGAGAAGATGAGCAACGAGCAAGAGCTGCAGATTGAACTTTGCTTTGCAAGCTTCTATGAGAGGCATGGATGAAAGTAGAAGGATCTGAAGGAGACACAAATGTTGCCAAATGCACAGTAGAAGGGAAACTGCTCAAAACCTCTGTGTCATTGTCATTTGGAGATGATGTAAGACCTTCGGTTGCGTGAACTGTAAGTCTAGCCATCTTTGGACTCTTTGTAGCCTTAGATGGAATAGGCATCAACGAAGATGACGGCATCTTCCCTTTGCGCCGAACCAGGGGTTGTGGAATATCCTCCGGAGCCTCCAATATGTCAATTTGATCATCCTCCAAAACTATGGTCGGAGCTCCACCAAGTAACATGGCTTTGTCATCCTTCCCTTCAGCAGGAGAAAATGACGGAGGACACTCCTTGTACCAACGACTACTTTAGAGGTGAGGAAATGCTCACTTCTTCACCTAAGCCGGAGTATAAATACACAATGGCGAACCTTATCTATCCAGGAGGACAAATAAGGTGGAAGAGCTTGAGGAGTAATTGCCTTTTTGGCAATCAATTCCTTTTGCAAGTACCTAAAACATTATACAAAGAGAAATGAGAAAAAATATAATAGTTGTTGGTAGAAGCAAGATTTGCAAATTGAAGAGGTTTAGCTGTACCTGAAGAGCTCTCGTTTGATGGCTTGGATTCCGGTGGGCATGTCTTCAAGCTTAGACTTCTTAGTGAAGGATGTTTCACCCCCCAATGGATGGAACGAAGGTCTGAGGAGATGTTGTCAAATTCCCTAACCACAGCATCTTCCAACTACAATAGAAATATAGTTAGTAACAACAAAGGTTGTAAATGATTATAAGATGAACAATAAAATGAAAAAAAACAAATTGTCACCTCAGCCCAGAAGGTAGCACGAATAAGCCACTGATCCAGGACCTTCTCCTTTACAAGACCACTGGGAAAGCGAAGGGATTCTCGTGCCATGGAAGATGAGTTCCACCAACGTAGCCAACGACCTTTGAAGAGAGGCTCCACATTTGCAATAGCAATCTTTTGGAGCTTCTCAAGAGATATATCAAGCTTTGGAAACTTGTTCCAATGCCTTGTAATCTAGGAAAAAATCACATTGTATAAGAATAACAAAGACAATAGCTCTGATAATAAATGAGGCATTTGGAGACAATAAAAAATGTAGAAGGATTTGATGGGTAGAAATACCTCCAAGAAGAACTCATCACCGTTTCTTGGATCAGCCACTGCCAAATACTTCTCAAATTCGTGGCTACGAATGTTTTTGACAGTTGCCTTTGATGCCTTCTTCATCACCTCCCAAATGCCTCTAGCAATTTGATCTTCCAATGGCGTGTTGGACTTGCACTCCCAGCTAGCTTCATCGGAAGTAGAAGAAACTTCACGCTAAAAAATTGAAAGATATACATCATAAGTAATTTAAATGTGATGAAATGAAAAAAAAAAAAAAGCATTGAAGATATACTTACCCGATAGAGGAAAGAGATGAAAGTACTGACGGTCAAAGAATACCACGTGGGCACCTTCTTCTTCCATTTCTCACAATTCTTCATGTCTTCTTCATGTCTTTGAAGAAATAGAAAATGAAAGATAAGACATTCATCTATTGACATCATTCATTGCATCGAGTAGAGAATCCAATACTCCACGCGGATCAATGCATATACAATCCACGGGCCATTGTGAGTATGAATGATATAGTTAGTTGCTTTCTGCTTTCATGTATAAAGGGATTTGTCCTTGTATTTATTTTTTGAGCAACCTAGTGTGGTTTGACTCTATTTTTATACTTTCTCGGTGATCATCTTTTTCATGTAATTTCTTGATGTTATTTTGTATGAATTGATGTGATTATTATTTTGAGTGAATAATTGAGTGACAAATTGTTATATTCTTTGTTTGAGTTATTCAAGTGTGAGTAATTTGAGTGATTCTAATTGTTCATTAAATTCGTAGTTTTTGAATGCGATTGAATGAGAATTTATTTATGATCAAATTGATGAAGTGTGATTTCTAAATTGGAAATCGTGGAGACTGAGAAGTGAAAGAAAGATTGATGCAAGACATGTATGAAGATAATGGACAAAAGCATATGAATGTTGAGTTACTTTTGAAAGAATAGACCATAGACAAAGTCATTACAAAGAAGCATAAATGAAATGCATACATTGATTATTAAAAATTTAGATTCCATGAATTAGAATTGAATGAAGTCCTGGGATGAAGACAATTAAACAAAGACAATAGACAGTATGAGATTCAGTGTTAATGAATAAGTATATAGCCAATTCATTTGGAATGAGATTATAGTCAAAAAAATTAAGATTCAAGTTATAAGACTATTGACTCTAAATGAGCAAAGGCTATAAACTTAGAAATAAATAAGAAACCGTAGCCAATGTGTGAAAGATAATGAGGAACAAAGAATAGAAATCATAAATCCATTGGCGGTTACACAATTAGTTATGACAATAGCCATTACAATTGAAGATTATTTCATGATGATGAAATCAATGCACTTGAAAGTTAATCAATTCATGATTATTGATGAAAATGCTTAAGGCTATTGACTTGTGAAATGACAAGGTTGTCATACAAAATAATCCAAACATGATGATTAAGATTTGGATTAAAAGATGATTAAGACAATTAACATTAAGACTATTGCCATAATAAATGAATAATGAGAAATGTATCTCAAGACAATGGGTTAAGATTATTGCCGGTTTATAAATTGACTATTGCCTCATTTGCAATCATACTTTAATAGACTATCGCCATTCAATGAGTGATGTGCATTAAGAGAGAACCTTACCCCACGGTGTTTTGTAATTTATTTATAGATTACTGCATATGCATGGGATTGCATTCACCAGTCCACTAATTGACAGAGGTAGTTACAGATCATGGGAATTTATGTAGAATTAACAAATTAACATTCCTTTGAAACCCTAATGATGCAATATTTCCTAAAACAAACAATCATTATTCTATATGTGACCTTTATTAGTTATTCAAAACCCTAGCTAACTTGAGTCTTCCCCAAAAAGAAACTCTTTTTATTTTTGTTTCCCGGTTGTTGTCATTTTCATTTTTCTATACTACATTTTGGCGCCGCTGCCGGGGAAGACCTTGGCTAGGGATAGCTAAGATATAGTCTTTTAAAAATGAAATTAATTGTTAAGGGAATTAGTAGGGATAAATACTAGTATTTTACAGAGTAAATGAGAAGAGTTTGTTTTATTTATAGAATTAATTTTTATAAATTTCCAACTCTGAAAAAAATCATTTTATTTCATGTATGGCTCAATGGAGTCTGTAGATAGTCCCACTCAAAATTCGTTAGAAGGATTAATTTGGAAAGTATTAGAATCGCCTCGTGATATGAACAGTGCTGAAATTGCACTAAAGGATATTAATGTGGAAGTTAATAGAATTCATAAATCTACTGAATGTCCAATTATAATTGAGAACAATCGAAACCCTAGAGAATATCATAGAACCCATAATAGGCAAACCTACACTAGAAAAAAATGTTATCGTTGTGGTAATCCCGATCATTACGCTATTGAATGTCAAAGTTATAGAAGTATTCCCGTGCCTCCTAATTCTAATTCACTTATTTCTTCGAATGGCTTAAATTATGAAACACGATTCTCAAAAACAGTGAATTACTTAAAACAACTTGAGGATCAATCAATCTCAATATCAGAGTTATTACAATTAAAAAATATTATAGACACGTTGATTTGTTTCCAATTAAATTCAAGGAATTTAAATTAAGATTCTTTGAGACAATGTTATAACATTTTTTCTAAAAATTATTCAAATCAATATATTCAAAATTATATATTGTTAGAATTTATTAAATGCATTTTAGTGATAATTTAGAAGAACGCGATG
>CAXARX010000762.1:0-22021 GCA_963971425.1 Bryoerythrophyllum caledonicum | reverse complement strand
GGACCAAACTTTCTAAACCTCCAAAAAGAGAAGAAAAGAAATTTGGACTGGAGTTTGAAGTAGCCAATGGGGGATCACTGCACATCCCAAGAATTTAGCTACCATTGTCCCCACCACCTTCCAAGCCTCAAACAAAAGCTCTAGCCGTGCCTAAGTGGGCCATTGTATGGTCCCAACTCAATAAATGTGTGTCAGACTTGCTAAATGAGGTTTCAAAAGTGAGGATGAAAATATGGAGAACTCCAATTCACTTTACGAATAACTCTAATATAATTTCTTAAAATTTTCACCATTTCCAATCATTTCAATACTTCAGAGTCAAAATCAATGTTCTAATCATTGGATCTTGATTATAAATACAAACTTCTTCCACTTCATCTACCTTTGTTTTATGTCAAATACACAAAAAAACACCATGTTGTATGCTAAATAAGGTTTTTCAAACTTCTAAAGGTCAAAGATTTAAGGGAGACTCTGCATGCGGAAATTAGAGTAGTTGCAAACAAATTACGTACTAAAATGTGGCAAGATGTACACCATTGAACTAACAATCAACATCTTGCATTTGGATGTCAATTTAATATGTGAACCTAATTATATTTAAATGTGGTACCATACAGTGACTCACAAAAGTACTTGGCCATTGTCTCTGAACGTGAAAATTGGACAAAAGCTTTTGGACTAGAGAAAATTAGTAGGTAAGATTTTTCATAGATACCACATATGTTGTCAAGAACATATTATCAAAAATTCATGAGAAGAAAATTGAAATAGTAAGAAGAAATTGAAAAAAGTATGCAAAAAGCATGGCCAAGAACTTATGTTGATTAAGTAGGAAATCTTAATAACACAAAGAAAACTCAAAATGAAAAAGCTAGTAAGTAGCAAATGCTACATATGTACAACAATTACAAGTCTACCAATGTGTGTATCCACCTTTAGCTGCAAGAAGATCAACCACCCTTGTTGGCATTGTGCGGATGAGCTACCGCACAAATTCTACTTCAATGCTTTGCCAAACAAGTTGAAACTTCTCCCACAAATCGTCTTTACTTTTTGGTGAATTACAAAACAACCTTAAACGTCTATCTACTTCATTCCACAAGTGCTCGATAGGATTTAGGTCAGAAGATTGTGGTCGCCTCTCCATCACAGAGAAATTTTGCCGACCTAGCCATCGTTATAGAAGACTAGGTGTATGCTTCGGGTCATTATCATGCTAAAAAATTACTTCTGCCTCATCAAGACCTTGTCTTTTAATAGTACCCAACAAGTGTGAATCTAAAATGTCAAGATAAACTTGCGAATTTATGATGCCATGAATGCAGTAAGGTTTCCAACATCCGCCCAACTCACGCATCTCCATACCATAATGCTACCACTACCATGTTTAACCGTATGTTGCACATGACCATCACGATGAGGCTCTGTAGGATCTTTTGAACACCATTCACAGCCATCTGAACCAAAAACATTGAACTTCGGCTCATCTGACCAAATGACATGACTCTAGTTTTCTACATTGCAATCTTGTGAAGCCTTCGCCTACCGCAAATGCTTTTCTCTATGCCTCTTTGTCAACCATGGTTTCTTCTTCTTCACTCTAGCCCGAAGACCTTGCCTCCGAAAACTTTGACGGACCGTCGCATCATACAAACAAAGACCTTGAGCTCTCAAACTACGACCTACAGCTGCCGCAGTCTCTAATTTCGGCTGATTGAGAGCCCTCACAACAACTCTCTCATCCCGAATGCTCAAAAGACGTCGTCTCCTTGATCTTGGACGATCACACACCTTCCCATCCTCTCTGAATCGAGCTAAAATGTAGCCAACTGTGCTCATGAAAATTCATTTTCTTCATTCTGACTACTCGAAATGTGAAGAGTCTCAATTTCAGACATTTGGAAGCTCTCAAAGATCTCTACACACAATGGAAACACAAGTAGAAGACGAAATCACTATAATCAACATATGTAGTCGGCCACCTTCGACATAAATTGAACCACACCTACAAAAATGTACCACTTTGATTACCCAAATGAAGCCACGTAATACTCCATTAAATGATGTTGATTAACCCTAATTAATTTGGTAGGCGGATTCATTAAACTCTCTCCATAATTGCATGCCAAATGGATTCACAGACAGTGGCCAAGTACTTTTGTGAGTCATTGTATTTTTAGAATATGGATAGCCGTTTTAGAGCTTCTTTGACACGTTGGAGATGTACTAATAATTCAAATTGGGAGTATTATGTGTTGTTGAGTCCAACTTAGCGTAAAGGATAAGATAAACTTTTTCCCACTCTTGTTCATGTACACTCAAAGGCTTGGACATGAACAACTTCAACTAGAAAGGCTTAAGCATTTAGGGGTTCAATGTCAAACCAAGCCCGAGGGGCTTGTTCAATAGAGAATATTGAAGAAAAAAATGTTTTACTGAATCATTGGAGGCAACAATTTTATTGAAGAAAAATGTTGAAATTGCAAATCTACTGCAAAATTTTTGTTGGATTTTGTTTAGTGTGAATGAAATGACAATTGAACAAATAATTGCAATCTTTATTGCGAAAACCATCCAGCAAAGATTGTTGGAGCCATCTCGGCGTCTGATGTGAATTTTAAGGAAAAATAACATTTTAAGAATAAATAATTTTTAAAAATAATTTTTTTTCCAAATCCTTGTAGCTTGTGGCAGCAGAGTGGTGATGATTTTTCAAAAATTTTAAAAATAAAATTTTAATTGAAGAGTGCATCTTTAAATGCGTGTGTACTCATAATAAATAGATTCTTTGTGGGCTGCTCCATTACACCCCTCTTGACATTTAATGGTTAACTCCTAAAAGTCCCAGTCCTAAAGGTGAAAGTGTTCAGAAGCTTGATCATACAATCTTTGATGACTTTCATCTTAAAGATGGGTTTCTCGTTTTTGAACCAATGTATTACTAGTACAAAGACTAAAAACATAGTTAATTTTTGGTGGGAAAGCTTTTTGAAGGTTTTTAGTGAGATGGAAGGAGTACCTAGTTGAGCTAGTATCTACATTTGATCTAGTATCTACTTCTTTTCAAAGAATTGTAATGTTTGGAGGTTTAAATGTTGGAGTTTAACTATAGAATCAAACTTCACATCTGACATTAATTTTGCAAACTGCTATACAATATAAGTATTCTATTTCATATTTTTAGTGAAAAAAACTATAGGTTTACTAAAAATTATGATTTTTTCATGAATTTAAAAAAAAACTCATATCAATTATGAAATGTACTCAATTATATTATGTTTTATTTGTTATAATTTTGAATTTTAAAAAAATTAATTTTTTTACCATTAATAAAGAACATTACTATAATGAAAAATTATGGAGTGTAGCTAAATTAGGTGTTTTTGCTACACCATTGTAACAAATGTCGAACTTGCAATTCTAATAAACGAGTCTTATATCAAAATTTCTTCAAAACAAAATGGTGTAAAATCTAGACATGGTAAACAAAATTTTGTTAGTTAAGCTAAAATGCAAAAGAACTCAATTTCTTAGTCTATGTGGTAAACTATTCACCCTACTTGGGACCCCATGCCAAATCCAAAAACAACATGAATGACTTGAATTTAACTTGAAGAGGTGGAACGACAAATGAGGATCTTTCACAAACAAAATATGATGAAATTCATCATTCAATCTCCAATCATCAATTGTATGAAATCATCAAAAATCCATCGTTAGGTCATATACACTCCTAGGAATTAATCCCAATTCTACAGTCAATATATATATATATTTTTGGCTCCTAGCACTGAGAATGTTCCTAAGTTTCTCTTGTAGTAAAAACCCTATAGGGAAAAAGCTGTTAAATAAGCTTAATTGTGCCAGACATGCTCCATGCATACTACGATACTTGCAATGAGCAGCTTCTGTCACATCTAACGTAACAAAGAAGGTGCTAGTCATTTTGGATGAAGTTTTTTCCTTCGTGTGTCGACATTGCTACCTTAGCAATGGATGTATTTTCTCGTCTTGAATTGTAGTTCTAGGGAGGTTCTCATTTGAGAACTTTGGCGCTCGAGGAAGTTCCTCCGCCTTCGCCGCATTGTTAGCTCTTAGCTATTCTTGGCTTCTTTTTTGCTATATTTGTTTCTTTGTCGTTGACGGCACTACCAACGTCGTAGTTCTGCACCAGTGGGCAGAGTAGGTGCTAGTCGATGAAACAATGAATCAATGGACGATTGTAGATGGGATTTCGGTCGCACTAGTCACTGCTAGTCCGTAAACGTATAGTCGGAGACTCTTACACTCGGAATGATGGATGGCGCTAGATGAATGCTAGAGTTTGGAGAGAGTTGGAGATAGATAGCTTCATACTGCTAAGTGGGCCTAGAATGCCTAGGAGTAGAGTGCCCAACGAGAGTTCCATAGACTTGTACTACAACGCGGCTAGACTACTACATTGATTGAGACAAGTTCCAATCAGAAATAGGTAAGTGTTTCTTTCTAATTTAAAAAAAAAATCGGTCTTTTTTTGAGGTTATTCTTTGTGAGGTTAGTTTTTTGAGGTTGTTTTTTTTGCGGTTGTCAAGACTCAAGAAGCACCCAGACATTTGAGTTTGGGATTCACAGATCATTTATATTTGTGATTCACAATTCACGATTAGTGTTATCATTTTGTTTCGATCATGTCTTTGAATGAGTGTGGACCAATGCTATGTGATGCAATTTTCAGACTATGTGTGTGTTCAGCTTGCTCATCAAAAGTTGGTTGAAGTGAAGGACTTGTGATCTCTCCCAAATGGTAAGTCATTTTTACGAGTTCTCACTTAGGTACGGTGCAGTTTGAATATAATATTTGGATGGGTGGTATTCAACATAGCTTCGATTATCCAATTTGTGCCGATAATGGATACTTTGCGGATTTCAAAGGTGGGTGGGTTGCTTTTTGTGCAACTGTCTAACTAATTGGGAGGGAATTAGGTCAGAGATATGGACCAAGAGGAGAGATTAACAACTATTGTTGATATAACTACTTGGAATAAAAACTAATTAAAAAATCTGGAGAATAGACACAAATTCTTCAAAGAGAAATTATTGTTGTAAATGCGTAGACTTGTGTGTTTGCATTCACATATAGTGCACAAAGATTTGATTTGAGGAGGTTACTTTGTAGCTAATATTGTCATCTTATCATGTTGTTGCCGCTTTCTCGATTAAGTTATATTTGAGGGAAATGCAAAATCAGAGTCTTAATGATTGGTCTTGGTTTTGTGATGGGATCTTGGTTAAAATAATTAAGTTCTTGTATGAGTTTTTGTGCATGACCTTAATAATTGAACTATAGAGGAATTGCAAGTGGCGAGTTGGTAGTTTGCACTTCCTCGATTCCAACTCTCTTTATTCCAAGTTTCTCTCTTTGTAGCTAAGTTGATGAGATGCATATTGGTTATGGTTTCATGATGGTGTCTTGCTCAAAAAATATTTAGCTCATGTATGAGTTTTCGTTTACATGAGCTTGGCTAATAGAATCGTAGGGGAACTACAAGTGGCAAGTTGTTAACTTGCACTTTCTCCAATCTAACATACTCTTTATTCAAAGTTTTGGATTTAGGATCGTTTGTTGAATTTCTATATGTGACTTCGTGTGTTTGTTAAGATTCTATTTATGTATGTTTAGATATGTAGTGTGATTTTGTTTGTCTTTTTCTCGATTCTATTTGTCTGTGTTTTGATTTTGTTTCAATTTTGCTTGTTTCACCAATTTTATGGGTTTGGACAATCAAGGGTGGAGAGTTTCAAGAGGATCATGGGTTGGAAAGTTGAAGTTGAGGCTATGGCAACAAAAGAGGTAGCAGACACAGAGATTTGCTAGGCGGATAGACATATGGCTGATTTCAATTTGGTCTGATTGGAGAAAAAGAAGAAAAAGGCTAAGTTACAAGTTATGATTGAGGATGCGGCAAGGAAAGCTCTACAAGATGAGCGTCAAGAAGAGAACTAGGGGAAGAAGAGAAAGCTAGGGAGAAAAGTATATTGAGAAGCTTTTGGAATCGTGGTTAAAAATAGGACAACACGGTGATGCAAGATCAACAAGTGTTGCTTGATGGTGAAGCAAGTAAAAATGTTTTGAGCTTGCTTGTTGTTGTAGCTTTTAACATCTCAGAACTCAAAGGTACAACAATGCATGTTGTTTCTTCATATTCAACTCTTGATTTTGTATATTCTGATGATGACCCTGAATTTATTGATAGTAGGAGAAGAGATGGTTTTGAGAGTGAAGAAGTGAACGCTAGAATTGTCTAAGCGGATGAGTTTGGAATCCTCCGAACTAATAAGAGGAAGTCGGAGTGAAGGGGCACTTGCACAACATGGAATCATAGATCAATTAAAGTGTAAAGTATGCTCAGATGTACGAAGAAAGCCACTTCTCATGCAACTAAAGTGGTTCATCTTAGCAAAACATGAAAAATGTGTGAAACATAAGAGAAATTTGGTCCTATTTGCGGCCAAGCCCCCAACAATAGTGTTAGAGCAAGTCAACAAGTGCAACACGGTTGAAGCTAGAAGGAAAAGGATCCAATTTGCCACTTTCTTCTAATGTTTGACTGATGGTCGGTCTATGCTTGAGTTTGAAAGTTGTTTGCAATTAATATACAAAATTTTGCATGTACGTGATCAGACCACCATGCAGTGGTTCGATTCTGCTAGATGGATGATGGTAGAGCATATGTACAATTTTGTTAAGGAGAAAAATGAAAAGTATTCTTGCAGCTGCAACTTTTATAGAATTGACAGTTGATGAGACTAGTTCCATTGATAATACATCATGGATTGCAATTCACTGTTATGCAATGTTTGATTGGCAACATGTTCCCATGCTTATTAATATTCAAAAACTTGAATCCAATGGGACTACCTCTAATAGTCTCACAACAATATTAACCACCGCACTGGAGATCCATGTAGGCATGACACTTCCAATAGCTTCAAAACTAGTTTGTTTTTGGAGTAGATGGTGTTTTTTCACTTCAAGGCTCAAATAATGGAATAACTAGGCAACTCAAAGATTCTTGGGCCCCTATTGCCTTTGGCCAACATTGTATGACTTATAGACTAAATCTTGCTTACAAGATTCTTTAAAATATGGAGGTTTTCTATGCAAGTGAAGAGTTGTTCCTTCTAATGTATGGGTATTTTGGCCGCAACCCTAACAAGCAGACCAAATTCCATGAACTTACACTTTTGATGAAAACAAAAGGATTGAAAATGTTCAAAAATGTGAAGACTAGATAGATGAGGCAAGAAGATGCTTGTTAGGAGAGTTGGATTATCGGTTCTCTTCTTTTGATCTCATATAAGCATTGAGTGTTATTTATCCCCAACATTGCAACATATGTGATATATAATCAACATAATAATAACCAACAAACAATCAATATGAAGAAAAGGAACATATTTAGCATCATACAAAAGCTACAAAACACCTTCTAATGTACAAGGAATGTCTGTTTTGTTTTGTACCTTCGCTTTCTTCTTCCATTTAATTTTGTCCTCCCCCCCGCCCCTGTTCTTCATTTACTAAAAATTGAATTCACTCTATTTTATGAAAAATTTGATATCATCCTCACGGCCTCATAACTCCTTAAAAACTTCTACAATTTGGAGTGAAAAGAGGTATTCAAGTTATACTAGTCAATGATGGTATTAGAGTCATCTCACTGGAATATGGTATTTGAGTCATTCTAGTGGAAGATGGTGTTATTTGACTCATTCTAGTAGAACATGGTCTCATTCATTCTAAGCAATTGTAGTGGAAGATAGTAATAAATTATATTATATTGTTTAATAGATTAAATAATATTGTTTAATAAATTGAATGGTATTGAAGCCTCAAATGAATTGTATATTATTAAAGTGTCAAATGAATTTGATGATATTGAAACCTCAAATGTATTGAACGGTATTGAAGCCTCAAATGAATTGAATGATATTAAAACTTGAAATGAATTGAATGATATTGTAACAAAAAATGAATTGAATAATATTGAAGCCTCAATTGAATTGAATGCCATGGCTGGTAGCATCTCTCAAAGGACTTACTATTAGAGGTTAGAGAAATGATTGCTCAAGGCACACGTACACATAAAATGCGTAGGAAGAGATGATCTTTACTCATGGACACTTGCCCTTATGTATTATACATGGGGAGGTACCACTTGCAATCCATATGGGATAACCGAGCACCCCTCTTTTTTACAACACTATGGCAACCCCATACAAAGCTCTCTCTCACCCCACACTTCTTATTCCCTCCCCGTAGCTAATTAGCTCCTAGCAATCCCTTCTAAACTATTATAAGAGCAACTACCCTTGTTCTAGTTCTCTAACACTCCCACTTTGCGTGGAGCTAATTTCGCTAAGGCCAAATGCTAACACTAGCCGTTGATGTCTATCTCGTGCTAGTGCTTTTGTTAGAACATCCGCTACCATGTGTTCCGTGGGACAATACCTCAATGTAATCACGCCTGCCTCCAACTTCTCTCGAATGAAGTGACATTGCACATCGATGTGCTTTGTGCGTGAATGGTGAGTGGGGTTCTTTGCAAGTGAGATACTTCCTTGGTTGTCGCTCATGATCGTTGTAGCCTCTTCTTGTACACAACCCATGTCCTTGATGAGTTGTCGAAGCCAAATCGCCTCCTTAGTAGCATGACTCGTAGCCATGTACTCCGCCTCTACCGTGGAAGTGGCCGTGGTTTGTTGACGCTTGCTATTCCACGATACCGCACCCGATCCTACCTTGAATATGTAGCCCGAAGTAGATCTTCAATTGTTGATGTCTCCCGCGTAGTCCGCATCACAATAACCACTCAACTCAATGTTAGGACCTCCAAGACTCAACTTCATGTCAAGTGTGCCCTTCAAATATCGCATGATCTTCTTCACCGCCATTCAATGTTGTGAGCCCGGTCTTGCCATGTGTCGACTCACCACGCTAATTGGATACGCAAGGTCCGGCCGCGTTGCAATCATGGCATACATCAACGACCCCACCGCTTGCTTGTATGGCACACCCGCCATCTCTTGAGCTTGGGCCGCATACTCCTCATCCGTCAGGTTCTCGAGGTTGGTCTTTGTATCCAATGGCGTTGCAATTGGTTTGCACTCCTCCATACCGTATCGCTTGAGCACCTCTATCACGTACTTGCTTTGCGCCATGGTGATAGTTCGCGAAGCCTGATCCGTCACAAACTCAACACCGAGACAATAGTGCAACTCCCCTAGATCACTCATCTCATACTCTCTCTCTAGCATGACCTTGAGTGCATTCATAGAGCTCATGAGACTAGCAAGAATGATCAAGTCATCAACATACACAATTACAATGACAACATCTTGACCTTCTTGCATGAAATACAAGTTATGATCCGCAATGCTCCTAGAGAATCCCATTTGTACAAGAAATGCATCGATCTTGTGATACCACGCCCTTGGAGATTGCTTCAACCCGTACAATGACTTCTTTAACTTGCAAACGAGGTGTTCATTGCCTTCTTGCACAAACGCCTCGGGTTGCACCATGTAGATGTCCTCCTCCAAGTCGCCATTCAAAAATACCGTCTTCACATCCATTTGATGGATCTCCAAGTCCATGGCCGCTCCAATGGCAAGCACGCATCGAATCGTGTTGAATTTGGCCACAGGTGCAAAAGTCTCGTGAAAATCCATACCATAAACTTGCGCAAACCCCTTGGCCACGAACCTTGCCTTATGTCGCACCACGTTGCCCGAAGCGTCCTTCGCACGAAACACCCATTTGCATCCAATGGGCTTGCGGTCTTTGGGAATGGATGTCAACTCCCACGTACCATTTGCCATCAACGAGTCGTACTCCTCTTGCATTGCCATCTCCCACTTGATGGCGTCCTCACCTTCCATGGCTTCACGAATCGTCAAAAGACCATCAGATATAGCCACATTTGCATGCTCTTCATCACTTCAAGGAGGGAATTTGTGACTCTTCCACCACTCTCCCGGCGGCTTGCGCATGCGATCCGAGTAACGATGCTCACTTGAAGTAGAGGTCTCAAGTTGTATCTCGCTTGCACCATTCTTCTTCTTCTTCGAGCTTGGTGGAACGTAATCCGTGTCGGAATCGTCATCTTCCTTGTCTTGCTCGTCATCACTCACCTCCACAACTTCTTCATCAATAGGAGGATTTGAGGATGAGTCCACCATGACATCTTCACATCTCCCACTTGGACCATGCTCGAAATCACCACCGAATGAAGTCTCTTCTAAAAACGTGACATCTCGTGATCGAATGATCTTTTTGGTTGCCACCGACATGAGCCTATACGCCTTGGTGCCTTCACAATATCTAAGAAACACACACTTCTCACCTTTTGCCTCGAGCTTGGCGCATTGAGAGTCCGGCACCTTTGCAAATGCGATGCACCCAAATATGCGCATGTGCGAAACGTTTGGTTGCCTCCCACTCCACGCTTGCTCAGGTGTCATATCAAGTGCCTTTGTAGGGCACCGATTGCGTGTGTACACTGCATTCACCACCGCTTCCGCCCATAACCTATTAGAGGTTAGAGAAATGATTGCTCAAGGCACACGTACACATAAAATGCGTAGGAAGAGATGATCTTTACTCATGGACACTTGCCCTTATGTATTATACATGGGGAGGTACCACTTGCAATCCATATGGGATAACCGAGCACCCCTCTTTTTTACAACACTATGGCAACCCCATACAAAGCTCTCTCTCACCCCACACTTCTTATTCCCTCCCCGTAGCTAATTAGCTCCTAGCAATCCATTCTAAACTATTATAAGAGCAACTACCCTTGTCCTAGTTCTCTAACACTTACAACTTAAATGCTATCAACAACTCACTTGATAATGAATGGAATTTAATGATTGAAGAGCTAGAACAAATGGTAATGTATCAATTCAAATTCATAATTCAAGTTCAATTATGCAACTTATTAGAGATGATTTCCTTAAAATTTTGAACATTGGTTCATAGTCATATTATTCATTCTTTTGTTTGGTATTATTGAAAAAAATGAAATTATTCTTTCAATTGGTATTGTTGTATAATTAATAAACATAATAATTTACAAATCAATACATTAAATTAGCATGCTTGTTTTGTTTGTTTTGTTTTATTTGGTAGGTTGACATTTCATGAACCAGGTGTTTTCAGGTGCATTTTTGGTATCGCTAGAAAACCCTCGACGAGGAAGGGTGCACGGACTTTCTTTTGTGGTGTTAAGACATACCTCACTTATCATAAGAAAGTCATGAATTTTTAAAGTTATAAATGGTTGATCTTGACAATCAATTCTTTCACTTGAATTACAAACTTGAAGAATCATGATAGACTAAATAAACATTGCAAAAATAATGAATTGGGATAGGTTTAATACATTGCATGATAAGAGCTTCTCACACATACTAGATAAACATACTAGGTAAATATACTTGATACATTGTATGACCTATAATGGTTGTGACAACTGTACATATTAAACTATTATTAATACTACAAGACTATTCCTAATACAATCCTATGTACGGGACACGTTTTGGACCAATGTGTCAAACTAGTATAGTATTTCCGGGCTAAACTAGTTTATATTAAAAAAATAGTATTCTATTCTATGTATTCTTCTTACTGTTGGTAGGACAAAATCCTTTGTATCTCAGGTCTACAATCATCTTCTTCATTCCTAAATTGAGCTTTATATTTGGGTTACTATAATATTTACAAAAATGCAAATTAAGACAAGAGTTAGAATTTTCACTTTCAAATTTCATAAAATAATGGTGATAGGATTGGTGAATCTAACCATATGGGTGAAATGGAATCTACTAAAATTCAAACTCTGGCTTCTAAACAGTACATTATAATGACTTTTCAAATCGCTTAATATCTTATTAAAATACAATTATTTGTATTTTAGGATAACACCATTGATATATAGAGGAAAATAACCAACATTTGTGAAAATGTTTCTAAATACTAATATGAATTTGTAAGGACATAATTTATCTTTAGGCATTTGGTAGTAAATTTTGAAATTTATTTTACTACAAAGATTTCCAACCATTTTCTTTGACTGTACACTAATCATATTATTTGATGGCTTTTAGAGCTAGAGTGAGAATTGTTGATTTTTACTTTAAAACCACGTTGATGAACTGTGATTTGAAAATGGATATTAATTCAAAATCAAATGAATATTCCTTAATTTAAAGTGAAAGGGCATTTGGCCAATTGCATTTTATAAGTACCTTGGGAAAGGTATTAAAAATTTCAAACTTGAGGTTTTTTCAAAAATTAATTAAGATTTTCACAATTGTAAAGGCTCACAAAGAAGTTAAATGTTAATAGAGGATTTTCCAAAGTAGAATAGCATCTTGCATCAAGTTATATAGTTGTAAATATTGCTAACAATGGTTGTTTAAGCCGGAAGTGCTCATGGCTTGTTTCTATGAAGGTATTTGCAAAACCACTAAAAGAGTTGCTACACTATCTAATAGATGGAATCCCATTCTCTTAGTTCCACTAGGTAAAGTACATATAGGTACTCTCCACACCTTTAATAGAATGATTGAAATGATTGAACAATTACATTTCATTTATATTTGGACCATCACGGACAAAAGAGTGGCATTAAAGAAATGTAGAGAGGTGTCAATGACAAGAGCACATAGTTGCAATGTTGTGATTTTTAAGAGCTAAAATTCTTTGGGCAAGGAGAACAATGTGCCAAACAAGCTAAAATTCAGTGGAGCTTATGCAATTAAACTCTTTGTAGACAATCCTACCAAGCCATATTAAAAAGAAACTTACATAGACATTGTAAATGCCAAGAACATTATGAAAAATGACATTCAAAGCGACAAAATTTAGATATGGATACCTTGAAGCTCTATTTCTCTCGGCTTTGTGTTATCGCTTTGTGTTATCGCTTTGTGTTATCGAAGGGCAATCTGCAGATGATTTTGAGATCAGAATTGAAGAGTGGGACCGCTCCTACGGAGAGCACTAAGTGACACTTGATGCCTCTCACTCGGCATCAAGTCTGCGAACATCTTGCACAAAATTCTCCAAGTTGATCCGGGAAGAACCACCAGGGCGGACTGCCTTCTCCATCAAGTCACAGATTTGCGCTACTTTGGTTCTCATCACATCACCAGCCGATTCTACCATCAAGGTCCGAATGGCCTTTTCAAACCTGCCAAAAAAACGAACAAACATTCAAACAATACACAAAAGAAAGAGAGGATCCTCAAAACAAGCACCCAAAAACTAAAATTAGAAACCAGAAGGTACACCGATCATTGCCATTACTGTGACTCACACTTTTGTTGCAACACCACAATTACTATGAGAATTCTGATTTACTGATAATTGATGCAGTCGGCAATCACAGAATGAAGAGTTAATACGTCGTGAAAACCCACCTGTCACTGGAGATCATGTCGCCATACCAGCCACCGATAGTGTTGATGCGGATGGCGATTCCCCAGAACTTGTCCAACATGGTGGCATTCGGCATCTGCTCTGCTCGGTAAGGCCAGGCGATCATCGGAACGGCACATAAGGTGCTCTCGATGGTGGAGTTCCAGCCACAGTGGCTCACAAACCCCCGGATGGCTCGGTGTGCCAGGATGTGCGCCTGCGGAGCCCAGTCCAAGTACACCACGCCCTTGCTCTTTGTATTCTCTAGAAAGCCCTCGGGAAACGAATCCACTTGCGAAGCATCTGTCACGGGCTTGCAATTCTCGACTTTCGGGATACGCAACACCCAGAAGAATCGCTGCTGGCTCCTCTCAAGCGCTATGGCGATCTCCCTGATCTGCTCTGGTGACAACACCACCACCGTTCCGAAGCAGATGTACAACACCGAGCTGTCTGGTTGCTGGTTCAGTCCAACACTTTCATTTTTTCATGGGAGTCCCATTGGTGATTTGAGAATTGAAACTTGCAAAAATAGATAGCATGTTTTGGAAATTTATAATTTTTTTAGTAAAAAAGCATAGCTTTATGTAGAAGTATTGGCTATATTTATCAATGGTAAGGGAAAATCATGGCAAAATATTCTATTTCTTTAGACCCAATTTCTTTTTTTAGTAATGTAGCAAGCCCATTATTCAAATAGCAAAAGGTGTTCAATATAGCCACACAAAAAAAACACCTGGTTCAGCCAGTCGAAGCACTCGGATCCCTTTGGCGTCGTTTCTTGCAGCTTCTGCCGGAACGAGATATTCCCTTCTTCTAATCCGTCTATCAATGGACCTACTGTCAAAATCTTCGGCATCTGCAGCACCAACACAGTAACACACCAGAGCAACTCCATCAGCTTGTTTTAAAAAACGGGTTGAGGATCAGTATTTGATGGAAAAAGCGAATCACTTTATGCTCAAATGGCAGAGCAGGAATTGCAAGATCAGACGCCCCTTCACTGTCAATCGTGATGTGCTGAACGTTGTTTCAAGCTTCTTATCGGCCAATTGAAACAACATCCCAACTGTCGCTCTATGTTGATCTCCTCACTTCTGTGATTTCAGATAACATCTGACATAGACAAACATTCCAGAAAATCGGTCGTTTCGACGCACTCTAAGACTGCAGTTGGTTGTTCATGTTCAGTTACTTGAGAAAATAATACAAGCCCTCGAGGCCAAAAAGCTCCTTTCTATCTGCAGGATGTAATTTCCCGTAGTTCCCCCAGCGGAGGGAAAATGGTCGTATCGGGGATTACGAACCAATGAACCCTAATTGACAGTTGGTATTCAAACCCAATACCTCGCAACAACTTCACAAGCTTTCCCGAGACCAGCAAGTACGCCAGGGATATATTCCATGATCTCAAGCTTTACGCCAGGATAATCATACCGGATTGCAAGATAATCTTCACCATCGGATGATTATTCTTCCAATCCCTTAATGATGATTGATTGCCCTATACGTCATCACGTGCTATGCTAACCATGGAGCATCCGCATCCATGTCGAGAGCAGTTGGAGACGTACTTGGAGAGGTCCAAATAACATTTGTAGCTCCGGATATCTTCACAGCCTCACCGTCACTCGCCATTGCTGCTCCACAAATTGAGTTCTCAGAATTGCTAGTGACAGGAGATATTGTTCACTACATTCTTATATTTGTAGTAAGATATTTTATGTGATCGTTATCTAACAACACTTGAAATAGAAGAAATTTTTTGTTTCTTGACGTGCTGACATAAACAAGTGAGATCATCCACACCCTTCCTCGTTACATGGTCGGAAACAAATGCTCATTGAAACTCGCTCAAACTTGTGACTGCAAGTTTAAGAGTGAACAATATCTACTGTCAATCTTGCAAATTTTGAAACTTAATTTGTAGAACACCAATATCTAATGATGATGATGCACTGAAGATATCCACAGCCTCAAATGCTATTTGTAACTCTCCAAGTACATCGATTTGAAGCTCCAAATGCGCTTATGGGTCTGGAAGTTGGCAAGTCGGACGAGGAATATATATATATATATATATAAATACACGTGGAGCGCGTCTCGGTGAGGAACTATTTGCAGAAAGGGCTCGTCACATTACTGCACATTATCGCAAGCAGCCATGTAGCGATAGAGAGCAAGGGTGCGGATGGTCTTACTTCCATAATCCATAGACAGGCTTTCCAAAATAGAAATGGGAGAGTTAGGCGCTTGCTACATACCATTTTTACGGGGTGTCGTGTCAGAGTGTAAGCTCGTGTGACAAAACTCTGCAAATCCATCACGTGGTGCGTCCCATAATCGACAATCACACTCTCATCAAAATAGTTGCATTCTACTTAAACCCTTGAAATGATTGATTAACCTACACTTCATCACATGGTATGCTAACCTTACTAAACTAGAGATGTTACAACATAACATTATTAGGGGAGTCGTGTCAGAGTGCAAGCTTGTAAGGAAAACTCTCCAAACACGGCTCCTATGCGGTGTAACCCATAATCCACACTCACACTCTCATCAAAATATTTGCATTCTACTTACAATATAAAATTGTAGGACTACAGTATGTCGTTCATGGAGACGGGCCACGTCCTTGCGCACAAGCTTACTGCGAAAACGGAGCAAAATACTCGTACCACAATGACTTGAAGCAATTGATTCAAGCAAAGCAAAGTGAAGGAGGTACCTTAAAGCCCGGTAGAATGTCATGGAAGCATTGTTCAAGACCTTCCAAGGCAGCAACCTCCAATTCAGCCACGCTGTTGACGAGCACACCCGCGCCTTTCAAGAGCTGGTTGGCTTCATTCAGCATGAACAGGTGAGACCCCGGGTTGCGGCTTTGCGCATACAGCGCATTCATCATGTCTCCCGGAGGAATGGGGGGAAAGTTGGGGATGCTAAAAGGGCTTTGGTTCAGAGACTTAATGGGGATCAAACCCTCGCTATTGAACTTGGGAAGGTGAAACATCATCGACAGAAACAGCACCGGCGAAGTAAACAGACAATACCTCTTTATGTTCCACTTCTCCGCAATACCCTGATAAAAATAAAATATAACACGCATACCAGTGTCAGCACTTCACTCAACAACACCCCCATTCTTAACATAATCATACTAACTTACATAAAAAATGGTGCCTAAGTGAGTCTTCCTTCAGCCTTTTTCGAAAACCCACTCTTTCGCATAAGTCCATCCATTACATATAGGAAACCCGCAAAAAGGAGGTACAATTGATATGTGTGTGATTCCGTGTACTTGAATCTGCACAACACCCGTACATCGTCTTACAGTCCAACGCTTCAGGGCAGGATCCTAGTATGGCCCCCGCTATCCAGATGAGAGAGAACCCGCGTTTCAGCACTCTCTCCCTGAATTTGAGGCCTCCCTGCAAGACTGCATGCAATGCACTTCACCCTTTATTTGTGAAGTCACTGAAGTGTCCATCATCTGACGAAACGCCTGATCAGGATACGGCGAAATAGAGAATTCTCCAAAATGAAGAAAAGATTGAAGAGTCATTACCAGAAAGAATCACGAGATACGAATTTTTTTGCGGGTGTATTGATCGCAAACTTGCTATTTGAAAATTTATGCTGCTGTGAGAAAAATTGGGTAAAAAATAAGATTACATCGCTTATTGTTGATGATGAATAGTCAACAGTTCTTTCGAGAGCCATGTATTTCTACTGAACAGAATTGTAAATCAGAAGAGTATGCTTTCAAGATTCAAATTTCAAATCGCCAATGGGACGGACCCCGTTGAAAACTGGTGAGAGAGATGATGTGCAGACCTGGGTGAAGCCTAAGAACATGTCGGAGACGATGCACAGCGGAGGACCAGCGAGTTGACACGGACCGGGATACACGATGGACCGCAAAGGGTGGTCAGTCATGAGGCGCCCCACAATCTCACTATATGTCTCAACATTCTGGTACATGACATCCGGGAGGAACACGCCAGTCGAGGAGATCAAGTCGGCTTCCTGCGGTAAATCGAAGGAGACGAGCTCCACATTCCCGCGCGCGTGGAAGCCTTCGTCTTCCACGAGACACCTCACTCGGGCTAATTCTTGCTTCGGATACAGAAACGTGACGGCTACACCGTCGCTCGCGAGGCTTCTCGCGAACGGCACAAACGGCGCTATGTGCGACGGTGCCGGCATCGGAAAAACCACCACATGCCCACCCCATCCCCCCGCCGCCATCGTTCTCGAAACTACGAAAGATCGATGATCAGATCGTCCAGCCTCCCACAAACAACCAAGATGATGAAGCTCTGTAAATGCAAACTTAAAGCTGCAGAGACATATCGCCACGACAAGCGAGAAACTGTACATTGTGGCTAGAAAATTGACACCCAAGATTTCTTTTAGTGTTTTCTGGGTGGAAAGCGTTCATGATTGACCGTACGAGTGATTCGTGTACACATGCATGCAGTGGCGTCAGGCATCTCTCCTCTGACTGCGATCGAGGGCTCACTGAATTCATGATCACAAATTTAGTTTCAGTTGCGCCATTATGCATTCTCCGCACAAACACTGCAGCCATGGCACCGACTTAAGTGCGATGTGCATTAACATTGATCTCGTTGCTTGTCGAAAACTTGCAGTTGTAGTCGCGCTTCTTAGTTTCACAGCCGTGACTCGTGAGACGGTAATTGAGATAAGGTGGATGCTTAACGAGCCAAATATACTGGTCCACAGCACCTCCGTTGAAACTCACCCTTCTACTTAATTCGGTCAGCCATGTAAATATGAAAAGGTTAATATAAATAGAATAAATAAACTATAAATAGAAGGAAATTTCACCTAAAACTTACCTCATTTTTGGGTCCCGTCTCTAAATCCCTCAGTGGTCTTCAATGCGCCGGTCGAGAATAGACGTGGGAGCGTTAGTCTCGGGAGTAGGGTCCAACGCTACCGTACATTGCCCGACGCCCATCTTTTTTCTTCTTCCCTATTTCCTTGTCGCCAATCGGGCCCCACTGCCACAAAAAGAACGGATGAAGAATTTATGTCTCGCTAGATTGACCAGGTCCATTCAACACTATATTCAATATTTTGGGAGTTTAGGGTACTCCCAATTTAATGATAGTTTAGCTCTGGTCGCGCTGATCTGAACAGATTGTGGGAAACTGAAATTTACGAATGGCCATAACTTACTCAATTTTTGTCCAAATTGAGCATATGAGGTGTTTTTTGACATCTACAGATTAGCTCGACTGGAGCTAAACTGCATTTTCCCAAAATCCTGGAAATCTCAAAAAATATTGAATATGGTGTTATTCCAACTATCTCGTGGAACAAGCCCATCTCACCTTGTCAGCCGTCTCGGCAAGATCTCCCTCTCGCCACCTTAGAGGGAGATGCGTTGTTGACCTCTCGCCACGTCAGACGTCTCGAAGGAACTAACCTCTCCCCATGTCACACGTTGCGATTCCTCCACCTCTTGCGATGTCACCTTAAACGTGGCAACGACGACCTGCTCACCGCGGCAGAGGTCAGCATGCCTCGATCCTCTCACCGACCTCTCGGAGCGTCGCTGATTTAGCGTCAATGGGCATCTCGCTGTACTTGCGTCTCATTTGGCCGCAAGCTCCTTCGAGCAGATTCTATTAGGCTCCTCGTTAGGGTTTCCGATGCGGAGACAAAGTTATATTCTAGAAAGATAGAAGAACTACCAACTTCGTACTCTCCTCGAGACTGGGTATAATTTGGTTTTAGGGTTTATTGCGGTAACCTTCTCACATACCTCGCGATCCTCTCGCCACCCTCTCGTATCTTACTCTAGAAAGCATACTTCCCCTTAGTCCGGAGAGCGCATGTGTACCTTTTAGTTATAGGTCTGTAGTGTGCATCGTAGCAAATGTCATGGAATGTATAGCGGACAATAGTGACGTATCATGGGTTGGTGACTTTAAACGATAGTTCATAATCATTAATAAGATCCCGCTCAAACTGATTTGGGATCGGGTGCAGATGTGTCGTGAGGGACCCTTCACTCACAAAGATTTGAAATGGGTGTATCCAGATGCCAAGAGTGGTAGCGGTGTTGCATACATTCCAAGGTAATATGTTGCACAAATTGTTTTCGAAAATCCGAGATATACTAATATAAACGGCTTGGTAGTTCATCGAACTGTAAAGGACGGCGACATATCCAAATTTGCTTCGATCATATCTCCCGAGACTCAGGCATTCGTTGAGGAGAACCTCTCTCTCGGAGTTCCAATTTCGAAGATCAAGAATATGCACATAGAACTGGTATTGAAGTTAAGGGCAAATGAGAGTCTCCCGTCTCGAGATCATTTTATGAGGATTGGGATATTCGCAACATAGCGAATAATGTCCACTAAGTTGTTTACTAGAAACATGACAATGATGCTGAATCTGTCCGTACGTGGGTTCAAGCGAATCGGAATATTGTCTTCTATTACGTGGAACTCAGTACCAGTACTGTCTCTCTAGTTGTCTCACAAGGAACTACATGCCCTTCGTCATTGACATTCAAACAGATTTCATATTTGACATGATGCTAGAGCACGGTCATCGCAGCGTTGTCTCCATCGATGCGACATTTGGGACAAACGACAAGAAGGTATTGTACATAATCTCTGAATTGTTCTGATGAATCCGAGACACACATTACTTCACACTTTCTGACATTTCTAATTTTCCAGTTTCCTCTATATACCGTGATGATCTTCAACAAGTGGCAAAACGGGTGTCACAGAGCCTACGTCGTGACGTCTCTGAGTAAGCAAATCGACTTAGCTCTACAGATGTCAGCATTGAACGCCAAAATGATTGCATCTCTTCCATAATCGCGTCCAAATGTGTTCATTGTAGATGATGGCCAAGCTGAGATGAATGCTATCAAATGAGCCATTCTATCAATTGTTGTAAATGTCTCGATTCTACAATTACAGTGATATCAAATATTGTCACCCTGTACGATTCGAACCGAGATGTATTATCTTTGACTCTATGAAGTTCATTTCGTAGGGACATGTGGTCAAATTGTCTCGTATTTCTTTGCTTATGGCACGTTCAGAGGGCTTCGTAGAAGAATGTCTGCACCAAAATTCTAAGGCTATACACACGAGCCAAGGTTGTCCGAGAGTTGGGCAACCTAATGTATTTGTCTCAATCTCCTTTCTACGGTATTACACTATTTTAATGGGCGAGACAAAGATTCGAAGTGCTCCAAACGGAAATCGTGGGAGCCTATGTCTTTTGGGAGTACATAGAAAGATTATGGATGCCTAAACTACCAATGTGGATCATGGGCAAAAGAAATATCCCCCAGGTTGGACAAGATACTAACGCAGCCATTGAGTTGCACTACAATAACATGAAGACTGTAGTCAATGCTTCGATGGGGAGACTAGTCGGAAGACGTGTGGAATGGCTCATTCACGAGCTCATGAATGATGTCATTAACAAATACGAGTTTAACCAATACATGAAGTACAATGGTTTCGAGGGGAATAAAAAAAAACAACGGGTGGTTATCAATTCTCTTTTGCAGGCTTGCAATATTCTTGATATATGTGTCACACTTCCGAGACATGTGGGAGACCCAGCGTATGTGTCATTGATAAAGCGTCCCCATCTACGATAAGTTGTACATAACCCCGAGACAGAATTGGGGTGTTGTGAATGCTTTTTTTTTCTATGAAACGTAATTTGTCTAAGCATCACTTTAAAGTTTTCCGCATGTTATAATCTAAACTAGCAGAAGGGGCCATCGTCAAAGTTTGTGGGACGCTGTATGAGACGTTGTCGCATTGCAAATGCGTACATTATGTAAAAAGTGTGTTAATACATTATATTAGTATGTTTTGATATGATGATAGATGACACGATCTGAGAGGCTTCAAGGTGACGCTCTTTAATCGGGTTCTCAAGCCTATTATTGAGAGCACAAACATATATAAGACCTTGTGAGATTTAAGTAGTTTTTATATCGAGTTTAGTTTGATTTTGTTTTGATTTTCATTATGTCGAATTGGAGGGTTTTTTCGGAGTCTCAAGATGAAGAGCCTCAACCGGAGGCGGAGCAAGAGCTTTCATTGTCACAACTGCCGGATCAACCCCTTATGCCGATAGGTTTAGCACTTCCACAAGATGAAGCTGGACCCTCTCGACCACCAAAGCAATCGCGTCTGGAGCTACGGTGGCACGGGAATCTTCAAAGAGACGCTCGAGCTCTGGTGATTTTGTTGCAGGTTGGGAGCGTTGAACCTGGTAGCCGTGAAGTGACACTTGAAGGATCTTTCGAGGGTCTCAACAACGAGCAGTACATGTACTGTCTTTCGAAGCTCATCGAAGGAAGTCGTGGTCATTTTCGTTGGTTAGAAGGCCTGGTCAATTCTTTAACAAAGACGGAGCGTGCTGAATACGTTGCAAGAACTATTGGACGCATCCTCAAATTCTTAGAAATGAAGTGATAATTTTCTTGAAGCTGTGTTTTTTTACCTCTGATGCAACCAAAGTTAGAAC